>FIZR01019759.1:0-21032 GCA_900060175.1 Ferrisia virgata | reverse complement strand
GGTAGATTGTTGGGACACAGCGCCTTCCAGCAGATTGACCAGCACCAAAACGAATGGAGGAGGCTGGGGGATGCTTTTGCCCGTTTCTAGGGCCACGAGTGTATTATGTTTAATAAGTAGATATGTACACTTGTAAAAATAAAGCTGCTTGTATTATATTGTTGTATTATTGTAACGCTATATCCAAAAATCCAACCTAAATTCAAAAGATATGTAGAAAAATTTACCGAAGGCTTTAGCCAACTTCCAGTCAGTTTTCTTATCGTTGTGGAAGAGGGGGAGAATATGACGAGGCAGGTAGGTTAGGTATCTGACCCACTACCTGGAACACCTTTGGGATTAATACCGACACGGTGGTGTCGTCATTGGTCGAGTTTATTGCACGGCTATGAGAGCAATGAGGTAGCAGGAGAGATTGAAGTTGGCCAAGTGCTACGTGCGGACACTACTGGCACTACTAAATCATGACCAGCGAGATGCACCGGCTGGATGAAGTATCGGTGTTTCGTACAGCCAACTAAATCATTTTTCAACGCCAGACATTTTATTACAATTTGACTTATACCGTAGGGTTAGGCGAGCTGGGCCGGCGGAGTCGTGTTACGTGTTGGATAAAATACGTAATTGCGAGCGCAGTTTTTGAGCCGGATTTTCTGAATAGATTTTGAAACACGTCACTGAGAGAATACGATTTAATTTTAGGGGGAATTTTACCTAGAAATAGGCTAGATTGGAGAGAAGCGCGGAGACGTAAAAGGGAAACCTATACCTCATCTGTTAAATTCTGACCCAAGGTCATCCTCACTCGCCCATCCGATCTACATCTACTCACCGGACTAGTACAACTTTCGTCGACATCACCCATGGCACTCTCTACCTGTCGTAAGAGGCGACCTGAAGACAACCAGTGGAACCCTCCCCTCTGGTCCATACTAACGTACTGTTGATATTTCTATAATTCACTCTTCACATATCAACACACACACACACACGCAAACAGTTCCGATTTCTCCACGCTCAGAGGATAAACTGGCTACCGCTGAAGGACTTGCGAACCCACAGTAGTCATTTTCGCAAGAAACATCTATAATATGAGGGCGTAAAATTTAAAAGGCCCCGAGTTTGGGCGCCCCTTAAATGTGGCAGAGGTGCGTACGCGCTAATCGATTCCATTTTGCGAAAAAAACATTCTCCTTGGTAAGGCTCCCCGCGAAAAAGAGTGAGAGGAAGATCTCCAACCAGGTGGTCTGACACATAATCAATGCGCAAATGGGCTCTGGTGTGGTAAGAGCTACTTTTCACAGGCACAGGATGATGATAGATGAGGTGCTCTTTTAGGTGTAATATGGTCGTAAGCGACTGAGACCAACTGATAATGAAATGAATTTATAGTTCCATTCCACACATCACGTATCCATCTTAGGATAATAATCTACAACAGCTTGGTTTTCTTTGATAATATGAGACATAAATGAAAATAAGGCTAATGAACTTGAATCAAAATTCGTGAAACGCAAAATTTCAGAGAAACGATGATGAGGAATGAAAACTACACAAAAAAATCCTCAAATCAGGCGATAAAGAACCAAAAAATGTAATAGCATTCAAAACCTAAATTTTCTAGAGTAATTGGAATGCTGGAAACAACGTTGTTGACAGTATTAAATTTGAGGGAAAAAAACAACATCGCAATTCGTTGCTTTTTGAGCCTGATTTTCCGGAAATATATTATAATCAGGAGAATTGAAAAAAAGCAGTACCGCTTCGCGATACCTTCATCCGCAGCACAGATAGAAAGGGTTCAATGGTGCAAAAATATCGAAACTCCCCATAGGCACACCTAGGACCCTCACTAAATGTACATACTTAATTTCAACTTCATAAGTCAGTTTCAAGGGGAGCTATGCGAGGAATAAATTCAAAAAATTAAAAAAAAACGACCAAACCCCGCATTTTTGGGGCTGTGAGGGGGCGCAATGGAGCTGAAAAGTCGAGACCCTCAAAAAGCACATTTAAGGCCCCTACCGAATGTACATACCAAATTTCACTTCCTAGCTCATTTGGGGGGAGGGGGTGGATAGGGGAGAAACAGCTCTTTTTCATGGTCAAAAAAGGGAAACCCCCTCGTATCACCTCTCCTAATTGACCTAGAAGGTTGATTTTTGAATATGTTATACAACTTTTGGTTTTCTATTGATTGATTTGAAAAGGAAGAATTTTTGTGTTTGTGACCCCTCAGCATCCCCTCCTCCAGATTGGGGCACAACTGAATTTTGACCCAAAGTCATCCCCACCCATATATATCTAATGCGCCGCCAAATTGAGCCGATTGACCAAATTAGCGCTATTTTGGTCAGTATCGTGCAGAGTAAATGATTTCAATGTTGGGGGGGATAATAATAAAATAAATATTTGACGTCGCCAAAAATTACCTTAACGGTCTTCTAGGATCCGAAAACGGATTGTTTTGCCCCCTCCCCCTCCAATCACCGTTGGTTGATAGACTGTAATAGCCTTCATTTCGTTGACGATATCACAGAAAATCTGACTGAAAACCTGATCAGTGGTAAGGGTAGGGCAGGTTCAATGGGGCTAAAAAGTCGACACCATATACCGAATTTCAAATTCCTAACTGAAGAAAACCCACCCATGAAATCCTATAAGAGAGTGCAATGGGTCTGAAAAAAGGAAAGCTCCGAAATGGCACATCTATGCTTTCTTTTAATTCTATACACCAAATTACAAGGAAGGAACACAACCCTTTATCAAGGTCAAATAGGGGGAAAATCCTCATATCTCCCCTTCTAATTGCTCTTGGAGGCTGATTTTTGGATATGTTATACAACTTTGAATTGTACACTGATTGGCTTAACAACAAACAAACAATTTTTGTGATTTTTGCTCAGGTCGTCCGAATTCGAGAACATCAACTGACTCACAAATTGAAGCTAATTGCCCAAATTTGATCGATTTTGGTCATTATCGAGCAGATCTAAAGTAATCAAATTTGCAGCGTAAAAATATGCGTGTATAATTCATCAAATTCTTTTATCTATATCTATGAGCTTTTTACTACTTTCTTTGACTCGTACTTTTCTACTAATTGTAAGCACATAAATAAAAAGAGCGTTCGTCTTTATAAACGTTTTAATATATCCCTTTAATCAATGCTTCGTTTTCGTACACTGTTTTTTTTTTTTTTTTTTTAATAAAATAGCAAGTATTCGTTATGTCTGTTGTAATCTCAAAAGTACAAAAAAATCGATGCTTTTGAAGACCGATTTTCATGAAATATTACAATCATGAGGCGTTTTTCCTAATCAATATTAAGGCTAGGTAGAAATCTACACACAAAATTTCAACTTCCTTGCTCAATTTGGAAGGGTGTTATACGAAGAATAAACTCAATAAGTATGAAAACCCTAGCGAAAAACCACATTTTTGGGGCTGAGAGGAGGCACAGGTCTGAAAAGTCGAGACCCCAAACGGCACATCTACCGCCCTTACTAAATGAATATACTAAATTTCGACTTCCTAGCTCAATTTGAAGGGGAGTTATGCGAAGAACAAACTCAAAAAATAAAGAAATCTGACCAATAATCCACATCTTCGGAGCTGTGAGGGGGTGCAAAGGAGCTGAAAAGTTGAGATTCCCCCAAAGACACATCTAGGGTCCTTACTGAATGTACTTACAAAATGTCAACTTCCTAGATGAATTTGGATGGGGAGACAGGGGAGGAACAGTCATTTTTCAAGGTCAAAAAGGGGGAAACTCCTGTATCTCTCCTCTTAATTGACCTAGGAAGTTGATTTTTAAATATGTTACACAACTTTTAGTTTTCTAACGATTGATTTGAAAAAGAAAATTTTTTGTGTTTTTGGCCTCTCAACACCCCCTCCTCCAGATTGGGGCACAACTGAATTTTGACCCAAGGTCATCCCTACTCATATATATCTAATCCGCCGCTACACTGAGCCGATTGGCCCAATTGGAACGATTTTGGTCCGTATCAAGAAGAGTAAATAATTTTCATGTTCGGGAAAAAAAATTTTAAAAAACTTTTAAAAAAATAAAATAAAAATAAATATCTGGCATGGCCAAAAATTGCTTTAATGGTCTTCTAGGACCCCAAAACCGATTTTGTTGATAAACCCCTCCCCTCTCCCACCGCCGTTGGTCGATAGACTATAATGACTTGGTTTCCATTGATAATATGGACATAGAAAATTGGGCTAATGATAAATTTTCACGATTTCCATGATCTGTTAAATATCCTGCCGAAGTAAGTCTTGTGAAAAGGATACTCTTTATAGGTTTAATATGGTTGTCTATTCTTCACGTTACTTTTTCGCGAAATTAGAGCAACGGGGTGGATCCCACTTTCTGAAGAACTTAAAATTTCTCAAATGTTTGTAGATACGCAGACTGAAAAACATAGAATGTTTTAGTTGCTTTGCGAATTTCGATGCAACCTTTCCTACTTTTTTCGTCTTCTCTGTCGACCCACAAACTTCAAAACTGTTCACAAAAGCGATCGTAAAAGTCAAATAAAATTCAAAACCTCGAAATTTTTCCATTCCATACCTATTCACCCGAAAATTGTGACCCTTTTTTTCACCATGTCAGAAGATTTTTCCACCAATTTACTCTTCTAATTTTCAAACCATACTTTCATAAATATAAACATATTTCTTCTTTCTTGTTCATACGAAAACCAAGGCGACGAGGGAGTGGGCGAAGGGCGTAACTACCTCTATATTCCAAATAGGTTCATAATTCTCGATAAAAATTGGCTAAACGAAACCAGCAATGCATAAATTTTTTATACGCAAAATTTACTTAGAAATTTTCCAACCGCTTAGTTTCACAAAGTTACATACTTTACCTATCCTATATGGCTTTTAAAAAAATAAAAAATTGTAAAAAAAAAAAAACACCGTTGAGAAAAATAAATCCAAACCTCGATAAAAATTTACTTATGCAAAGATGAACACCGCAAGAGTTGATTCGATAACGTATCCGAACGTATAATATCGCTCCAAGATGCCAACTCAATGCATATCTTTTTCTACCAAAACGACGAAATGAATTTAATGAAAAACCTTTCAAAACAAAAATTAAATTTAAAACCGCACAAAGTCAACAAGCGCGCACGCAATATTAAGCTTTTTGAAATTTTACGTTTTAAAATCTGTATTGATTTTCATGCGTAAAAAAAAAAAAAAAGAAATCTATTAAACGTACATAAGCTTTGATTATTTAGCGATAAAAAAAGAAGAAAAAAAAATCCCTCACATGCTGCTGCTACGGAATAAAGGTCAAGCGGTAAATTCGAATCAGATAATATAAACCTCTCTAAATTAAAAGCAGATTTTGATCCGTATAAAGGTACATATCTGTATATAGATAACAAAAAATAAATAAAATAAAATAAAACAAAGCCATACATCTTGCTTACGCACGTCAAATAAAAGAAAAAAAATAAAAATAAAACTATAAGTAAGAGTATTCTGTTATATAGACTCATACCTACGTATATAAATACGCTGTAGTACGTGTAGTATTGTTTAAAAGGCTAAAGGGGGTTTTATAACGAATAGCGAGAGGAGAAAAACAAATACCAACTGAAGGAAAACAAAACTCAAATGATACGACGGAAGTAAGAAAATAAATCGGAAGGAAAATCACTTGTCCATTTCCTACATAAGCTTTAACGAAAAAAAAAAAGGACTTTTACAGCCCGTCCGGATTTTAATTTTTTTTTCCTATCTTTCTCGTTTTTTTTAACAGACACGAGGCTTGTTTTTTTTTTTTTTTTTACTTTTTCTGTAGGTATTTCAATAAAATAACTAAACAATAACAGCCAAGTAGTTGAAAATAAAATGTATGTTGAGTTGTAGTGGTGTTTGTTTCATCAGCTTTATAGGCTTAAATATAATTTTACCAAATTCATAGAGTACCTCCTAGTTTGATCATTATCATTAAGTCAGAGTCGTTACTATCCCTAAAATAGTTCTTAAAAGGTAGCAAAAGGAGGAAGAAGAAGAATGCACGTTGATAAGAAATTAAAGCAAAACTTAGCATGACTTTCTAAGTCATATTGTCAATGAAAATCAGAGGCATCGATCTACAGACGACGAGGGAGGGGCGGGATATCAACAAAATCCGTTTTGGAGTTCTAGAAAACCATTACGACCAGTGAAATATTTATTTTTATAATTAGCCTGATTTTCTATGTCATATTGCCAATAAAACGAGGCTATTACAATCTATCGACCTACAGCGAATGAGGGGGGAAGGAGTGATTAAAAACAAAATCCGTATTATAGTCTTAGAAGACCATTACGATCATTTTTGACAATTTCAGATATTTATTTTTATAATCTCCCCCCCCCCAAGACTAAAATCATTAACTCTGCTCCCTACCCACTAAAATCGCTCTAATTCGGTCAATAGGCTCAGTTTGGCGGAGGATTAGATATTCTGGAGTGGGGGCGACCATGGGTCAAAATTCAGTGATGCCTAAATTTGGTGCAAAGGATGTTGAGGGGCCTAAATCGCGAAAAATGTTCTTTTTTCAAACCGACCGATAGAAAATCCAAGATTGTACAACATATCCAAAAATCAGCCTCGCAGGTTAATTAGGAGGGGAGATATGAGGTTTTCCCACTTTTTGACTTTGAAAACCCTATCTCCCCCTCAAAATTGAGCTAGGAAGTTGAAATTCAACATGTGAAATTATTAGGGGCTATAGATATGTATTTTGGAGTTTTCGATTTTTCAGGCCGATTGCACCCCCTCACAGCCCCAAAAATGTGTTTTTTTGGGGTTAATTTTCTCATATTTTGAGTTTGTTCCTCGCATAACTACCCTTCAAATTGAGCTAGGAAGTTGAAATTTGATATGTAGCGTCCTAGATATTGGGAGGGAGGAGAGAGGATCTTGACTTTTTATCCTCATGGCATCCATTCACATCCCTAAAAAAGTAATATTTTGGTCGATTTTTCTTATTTTTTGAAATTGCTCCTTTCACAACTCCCCTTCATTGACACTAAAACACCAAAATGCCTTACTGGTGGTCACAGACTTCAGGGTGTTTCTCAAATAGTTACCGACAACCGTAGCGCTAAAGAGCACTGATACTTGTCACTGAAAATTTTTCCTATATTTTGATTGGATGACTTCAATTGACCTGGACCAATGAAAGTTGATAGTATTTTTATCAACAAATAACAACAACAATAGTAAACTATCTGATGTTACATCCTCACATTAGCTGATTATCATCATAACTCTGGAAAATCTCAACCAATCATATTGCAGGAAAAACTTTAAAAAAAAAATGATTGCATGTGAAATCCATTTTGAAAACTAAAAAAAAAAAAGTAATTTTTAGTGTCAAATATCAGCGCTCTCTGAAGGGAATCAGGAGAGTAACTATTTACAAAAATTTTTTTTAACCTTCTTTCGGCTGTGACCTGCTAAGAGGCATCTTGGTGTTTAATTGTCTATACTCCCCTCCAAATTAAACTAAGAAGTTGAAATTCGGTATCTGGATTTAGTACAGATCATAGATGTGTCTGGGGAAGGGGGTTCAAATTTTCAGTCTCATTGCATCCTCTCACAATTCCTAAATAGTTTTTTTTTGGGACGAGCTTTCTTATATTTTGAGTTTGTTCCTCGTGTTTCCCCCGCCCCCCTTTACAAATTGAGCTAGGAAGTTGAAATTAAGTAACTAGATTTAGTATAAGTCTTGGATGTGCCTTTTGGTGATGTCAACTTTTCAGCCCCATTGGCCCTACCCATCACGTTTCCAGTAATTAGGGTTCACATAATTATATTATCCCACAAAAATCAAGCTGGATGCGGTGATTTTTTTTTCGGCTCAAAAATTATTCATAAATCGAAATTGGTTTGATGAAGAATCAATGAGATAAGATCAATGATGATCATCAATCAAAATTCACATATGCCTATAATTTAATGAGAGATCAAAAATCTTGAAAGTGATAAAATAAATTTTTTACTCAGATACCAAAGTATACAGAATCAGAAAAATGGAAGATCATAGAAAAAGCATAGCGATTTGCCTGTTGACTCTGAAAATTAAAAATTTTTTATGGCCTCGTTTAAGTACTGATCATAGACCACTTTGAAACGTATTCGCAATTTTCAATCCCTTCACCGGGGTGGAGGGGTGAAGACGGAGGTTGAGGCAATGAATTATGCGCTTAATAGTTACTTCGATCATTTCCTACGAGAATAATTTTCAAACGATTTTTTTCAAAACTTGGCATGAAAGTGAAGTTACTGGGGAGGAATATTTTGAAATTTTTTAAAGTTTCTCAGATAATAAATATGACCTTTAGATGGACTTCGAGAACTTGAGGGATGCTTGTAAGACTTTTTTTGTGAGATGACAAACTCGAAAAAATTTTCTCGTATTGTTCGGAGCATTTTACAATTTGGTGATACCTTTTGTACCATTCAAAAACCGTCTTATTTAGTCAGTTTGAGGACGGAAACAAATAATTTTGGGAAGCTGTGGCAGGAGGAGGGCTACGTTTCCAAAAAAGAATTTCTGTTGTGAGGAGTTAAAAATACTCCTAATACGAGAAAAATTTTTCAAGCAACAGGCTGATAAAGGAGACCCTACAAGCCTCTCCAAAGTTTTTAAAATCCGTTCCAAGGTCACGTTAAGGACCCGAAAAATCTGAAAAAAATTCCACAACTCTCCCACCAGGTACCCTTAGTATTGCAGCAAGTTTGAAAAAATCAGTCGAAAACTCGTGAAGGAAAAAAATCACCGCGAAAACGTTTAAAAATCATCCTTTGCCGATTCCCAAAGATTTTCTTAAAAATTTCAACTCTTGAAATCCAAGGGTAAATTGCTAGGCTTAGCCAACTCGAAGAAGAAAGAGCTTGCATTTTCAGCTTTTAGACTTTGATCAACATTTGACATTCAAGTTTGGTAAAGATGGCCCAACAAATTGGAACCATGAGAAAATTTTGGCTATATTCAAGGTTGGCTCAAATTAACCCTCGGGGCTAAAATTGGGCGCTTAGTTGGGCGACAATATTACATATTTTCAGTCTACTTTTTATCACATTATGTGATTATTTGATCGATAAAATTTCGAAATTAATAACGATACAAGGTTCTTTTTCAAATAATAAATGAGCTATTTTATATGAACTAGAAAAAATACGTATATTTTACTTATTTCAAAGAGGCAAAAAAAGGTACCTTACGTATGAATTGTAGCTAGGTACAATGTACGTATAATCTGTTGGTATCAATCGGTCGCTAACAAAAGGTATTCATCTTTTAGAATATCGAATCAAATTAAATTCAATTATTGAACCATGAAACAGGTAGTTTCTTGTTAAAAATCACCCTGATTCTTTTCGGTTGAGCGGCCTACACAACTCCACATGCCATATCAGTATTTTCCCTTTCACTCTGTCTCGTGCTAAACGAAATGTCTAAACGTATACAAATACTTAAATAAATATTATATTCGTTATTTCGGCCATTTCGTATAAGTAAGTAAAATTTTATATTTTTCAGGTCTAGCAGAGCAGCCCAGATTCGCTGAGCCTATACCAAATGTAACCGTAGCACTGGGTCGAGATGCATCGTTACCTTGCGTTGTAAATAATTTAGGAACATATAAGGTAAGCAAAAAACTACATATTCAATTAGACCGTGAAATTTTTTCCTAGGAATATGAAAAACGATGAAAACGAAAAGAAAAACTGTCTCGTAATTATACGCGTATTTTTTCCGCATCGATATCGCGTCGCGAATATCATTCGAGAATCAATATTTTCGCATTTCTTTCGTCTTATTATTATTTCTCCATTTTTTTTTTTTTTTTTTCAATTTCTTTCACAACGCGACGACAAATTAATTTCGTAATTTTAGGTATATCTTATACTTTAACCGTTTTCTTTTTGCGCTCGCCCAAGTTATTTTTTAATTTCCAATACTTTATACTATACGCAGATAAAACATTGCTTTCGTACTGTAAAAGCACCAGAAAAAAAACTTTGACAACGTATTCTTCGCTGCGACTTACATTAGTATTACGATTCCCGATGAATTTTAATTTCGAATATTTTACCGCGAGTTGTTTTTTTGCGCGGCATCCTTAAACGTCAATTGGAACTTTTTTACCAGTTTACTTGTCGAGATTTTCTATATATTCTCTCAAAGAAAGAGAGAGAGAGAAAAAACGACAGAAAAAAAGACAATGAAATTGTATTGTAATGAAGTAGCGTATGGAAAACAAAAGAAAATTTGGCCTTTAGACTGTTTTTATTTATTTTTTCCCACTGGAATATTTTTGGATACGGAAAAATGATAAATCCGAATATGCAGAAGAATTTAAGTCTTTTTTAGGAGTTTACGAAGACTAGAAACACCAAAAATAATACGTATCCATACGTGCTATAAAAGAAAAGAAGTGAATCCGATTTCATAGTTTCAATAATAAAAATAAAAAAAAAACGATAGTCTACAACGTTTCAGCAACAAATTATCATACTTTTACGGGAATTTATCAACAATCTGGCATGAAAAAACCGAAGGTTTACCATGTTTACCTGTAATTTACCATGTTTACCTATAACTTACCACGTTTACCTGTAATTTACCATGTTTACCTATAATTTACCACAATTACCTGGAATTTACCATAATTACCTGGAATTTACCATAATTACCCGGAATTTACCATAATTACAAGAAATTTACCATAATTACGGGAAAGTATTATGGAAGCTGGTAATTTACCATTTTGTAATATACCAGTCATTCTTCATGTTTAACCAGTAAATTACTAGATTAAAAATTCTGGTAATTTACTGATTTAATAGTAATTTTCCAATATTTAATGCTAAATTATAAACAGCTCATTCCATACCAAGATAATCCGAATCTAACCTTGGATCTTCATTCTTCAGATTCTGCTAAAATTTTTTTGTAAGTTCCGCTCAGTGATTCAGCGAAGGAGACACCCTAATTTGGGCGCTAATCCTTGAAGAGAAAAAGTGGCCCGTGCAGGTTTCAAATAACTCAAAGTTTTTCTCAAATGGATCTAGTTCAATAGTTCATATTTTGTGATTGATCAAAATTTTAACAGTTTAAGTTTGAACTTTCGAAATTTTGATCATCAATTTTTAATATCGCTTCAATTCCTCACAAATTTGGGTAAATAGATTCATTTCAAGATTAATTAATCTCAAAAGACCGAGATATGCACCTTCAAAATCGAAATTGTTTGATAGCTGCAAAGACCACTCTCCACCTCCACTCTGGAGAGCTAGGGCAAAAGTGACAACGTTTGCTTCACTAGACCGATGAAAGGAACTCCCAAAAAATTTCAAGTAAAATCTGAAGACCCGAAGATCTGTTTTGAGTTGGTCTGACATAGAATGAGATATTCAAAATTCATCAATAAATATTTTGGTAAACTACCAATAAAGAAGAAAATTACCAAAAAATATTAATGAATTACCAGTTTACTGGATTCTAACTATCAGTATAAAATCTGGTAATTTACTAGTAAAATATGGTAAATTTTCGGAATACCTTACAATTTACTGGCTAAACATAATGAATGACTAGCACAGCACAGTGCAGTAGATTACTAGTTATCACGGTAAATTACCAGTAAGCATAATATCACTAGTGAACATGATAGATTACTAGTAATCATGGTAAATTATCAATAAACATGGGTAATCAATGGTAAACGTGGTAAATTAAGAATTTACAAAGCATTTTGAGCGAAATTCAAAGACTCGCGATCAGAATTGGGTATATCTTGGTAAACTATCCGTGAATCAGAAAATTACTGGGAAATATTGATAAATAACCAGTTTACTGAATTCAAACTTCTGATTTAAAATCTGGTAATTCACCAGTAAAATGTGCTAAATTATCAAAAACCTGTATAATTTACTGGTTAAACATAATAAACGATCAGTACAGCACAGTATAATGGATTCCAGGTTACCATGGTAAATTACCAGTAAATATAATGAATTACTGCTGAACACGCATAGTAAATTACCAATAAACATGGTGAACCAACGATAACTGGGGTAAATTACCAGTAAACATGGTAAATTGAGTAGAAACTCACAAAACATTTCGAGTGAAATCCAAAGACTCAAAGTCAGATTTACGTGATTTTGACTTGAAATGAATGGTACACGTTAACTAGGAATTCACCAACATTGGACAAAATTCTACAGTATAATGCACAGTAAATTACAGTAATATGTATATTATTAATTTTACTACTAATTTACCAGAATACTTACCATAAATGGTTCGATACACATTAACCAGTAATTTACTGCTATTCTAGAAGTAATCTTTAATGTCACTGGTAACTTATGGTAATTTTATTAGTAAATTGATCACTGAAACTATACATGGAGTAGTAGGTAGGGGTTCATTGGGAACCATTCTAAAGCAAATTCTGACAACAGTCACATATCAACATCCCAACATCCTACCCAGTCTAACACTGCAAATAGATGGTCCATAAAATTTCTAATTCATGTTCACTTAAAATAACAACTGAACACAATTCACAAGGGAAACACTTGTCAGACCAATGGCTCTGATTTGAACGAATCTCCGAGATAGGTGCAAAGATCATGTAAAATTTCAGATAGCGAAATCGACCCCTCCCCCCGGAGTATCTGTAATAGTACAAGGGAAACCACTGAGGAATGGTTTCCTAATTAATATCAACCCTTCAAATAAAATTCTAATATTGGCGAGAACTAATTATGTACTTTTTACTCATTATAAAAAAAAGTAAAATTTAAAAAACTTCCAAAAATCCATGAAAATTTCGAAAATTTTCAAAAACTGAATTTTCACAGAAAATTTGAAATAGGTACCAAATTTTGAGTCGTTTTAGATTATTTTAATGCGTCTGGTAGTATTTTGATTTTTATTTTCGAAATTGTTCTAAATGTACTGTAATAGACTTGTACAACTGAAAATTAGCGCACGAAGGGACGTGCAAAGATTAGGATGTTTATTGCAATTTTCAAAATTAGAAAAAAAAAATTGTTCCAACTCCTAATAATTCTCATTATACTATTCGTACCATATAAATTTTGGAATTTGAGCAAAAACTCGATTGTCAAAATTTACTTTTATTTTGTTTGGCATCAACCCTCTCGAACAAACACAAAAAAACATAGGTACCCAACATCTAAATCTATCCGCTCAAGTGCTCATTGGTACATTTACAAATGCTCGTCATCATCTCCAACGTATCGATCATTAAAGAAGGAAAAAAAACCACAATAGGTACCATACCATTTTCCGTATTAAATTAATTTTCCTCTTCGCAAAAAATTACGACAATCTCAATATATTTTATCAAACGTCATACATCTGCGTCCTCATTCGCTATAACACAGACACAGATATAGGTAGAACAACGTAGAATCGTATTTCATCGTAATTAACTCAATTCGAGAACCATTCTAAGAACACATTTTCATATACGCATACTTCCAGTCGAGCCGGCACTTTATAAATTACAAATCACTCCGAGTCGCAGGGTGAAAAAAAAATCCACCGACATGGCTAAAACAATAGAACGACGAGCTAAAAATGAAATTAAAAACGTGCTACGGGTCTGTCGCGTCGTTGTCCCCTTATACGAGAATCAACATTATCGAGGCGGTCGTTTATTCTTTATTACTACTTCGGTGCAGCATATGCCAATGACATCGAATTTCTAAATTGCCAGCCAATTCGTGTCTAGTATAAGAGACACAGAGAGAGAGAGAGAGAGAGAGAGAGAGAAAAAGAGGAACAGAAAAAAAGAGATCGCGGTTTAATTTTGAATTTTAGCCTTTCCTCATCCTCGCTCTTTCCCTCGAAATTGCAATCAACGCTATACGATACATGCAGTTATTCAATCGAGGCCTCAGAAATGCACATAAACGTAAGATAAAATGAAAAAAAAAAAAAAAAAAAAAAAAAAACCCCAAAAAAAAAAAAAATTCAATCGAGGCCTCAGAGATGCACATAAACGTAAGATAAAAAAAAAAAAAAAAAAAAAAAAAACACCCATAAAGAAAAAAAACAGACGCACACAGAGAAGAAGCGAAAACCAACATCGATAGATTTATCTCGCAAGTTTAATTTTATTTTCAAGTAACTGGTAAAGTTTCCGTATTTATTGTTTTTAGAAATAAAGCGGTTTGATGTCTTTCCAGTTGAATTGTCGAATAGGTCGCAATAAAAGACTTGCCAGTCTATTGATGTTTAAACTTCAGCTCGCCTGGTACGGTGATTGCAACGACTATTCATTAGAAACCACCGCCACATGGATACCTCATATTGAACGGTATACTAACCTAAACAATACAGATGTATTTACAACATTGGTCCAGGCCTGGGCGGAGAACAAAGGGGTATAAAACCTTTGCGACGATACTCTACCATACAGACGTGAAGTCTATTACAGTACGCATAAGGAAAATGAACGTTTAATCGACGACAAAGGTAGTAGGTCTAGGTAGGTATAGCTACCTACCAACATGAATTGACCATTTTCTGCATTCGATGGCGCAATATGGAACAATACGTCTATAGTGTTTTTTTAAACCCCTTTTGATTTTTTTTAAATCCCTAAAACATCATCGAAAAAGTCCCCGAAAAAAACTTAGTATTGTTTCACTTCCAACGTAATTTGTGGTAAAAAACAGTGAACAAGTTGGTAATTTACCGGTAATAACTTGGTAATTTACCCGTAATAACGTGACAATTTACCTATAATTACGTAGTAATATGCCTGCAATTGTTTGATAATTTACCTGTAATAACGTGGTAATTTACCTATAATTACATGATAATTTACCTGGTGTTACTTGATAATTTACGTGTATTTACTAGATAATTTGCCTTTAATAACTTGGTAATTCACTGGTAATAACTTGGTAATTTACCAGTAATGACTTGATACTTTACCAGTAATTACATGGTAATTCACCAGTAATTACATGGTAATTCACCAGTAATTACATGGTAATTCACCAGTAATTACTAGGTGATTTACCAGTAATTACATGGTAATTCACCAGTAATTACATGGTAATTCACCAGTAATTACATGGTAATTCACCAGTAATTACTAGGTGATTTACCATTATTAACTTGATAATTTACCAGTAATTACATGGCAACTTACCAGTAATTACTTGGTAATTTACCTGTAATTACTTGGCGATTTACCGGTAATTACTTGACGATTTACCGGTAATTACTTGGTAATTTACCTGTAATTACTTGACGATTTACCGGTAATTACTTGATGATTTACCTGTAATTACTTGGTAATTTATCTGTAATTACTCGGTGATTTACGTGTAGTTACTTGGTAATTTACCTGTAATTACTTGGTAGTTTAATGATAATCATTTTTCAACGATTATGCTGTCAAATTGTACTACACAGACATAGTCTATATAATGTATCAAGTAGCATGCCATTACGCTTTCTGGTGGATCGCTCAGAGATTTGAAAACGAAAACGATGCGAATCGTTAATGTCTTCAACTTTTTATCAGATCCAACACACGTTTTTTTTTTCAAATTTTTAGTGATGTTGAACAAAATTTCCTATAGCTTGTGATTTTTTTCTAAAAATCTTTTTAAAAAAAGGTAAAAAAAAAACCTTAAAATGTAAAAATTTATTTTAAAAAAAAACCTCAAAGTTCTTCAGTCATCTGGCAGCCAGTCTCTCAGATACCTTACAAAACTTTATCCTTGATAATACACATTTCATTACGGAACACAGCCTACCTATGAGTACAAGTACATCTACGTAGCATAGCATTTGACACCGATACATATCTTTTCTCTGCTTATTTTTTTTTTTCAAACAGCTCGCTCTCGTCAAATTTTCACCCCATACATACGGTTAATTTTTTCGTAATCCTCGATATAATAAAATTCCAAACATTTGAATGAAGCACGAGGTACATATTACGTATACTACTTACATTACGTACGAGTACATTGGCTTCGTTAAATGAAAGGTAACCCGATGCATTCGCCAAATGTTATGTAAACCTACATCATAAACGTCCAATTACGTGCGGTTATTTCGTTCTTCATGACAAAATAACCCTCGCCATATGTACCCAGCTACCCACTTACTCGCTGCTCGTGCCAACTCGAACGCGTGAAATTGCAATGCCCCTAGAAACGTGAAACGTTTTGGTTATTAAAAAGTAACATTTACGGCCGCGTATTTCACGTTTATCGTCGTATAAGTACGCTTTTGAATAATTAATCGTGTATGCAATTTGGAAAAAATAGTATATTGCCGTTTATCTGCTGGGCGAGTTTTATATACTTAGACGTACGTACTTTACGTATCCAGTATGAACGTATTATTATTGCAGGATCGATCATTTTAAGTATACAGCTACAATAGCCTTTTCTGAAAAAAAATTTCTTTTTTTTAAATTGCTCGTTGTATTAACCAACTAAAAAATGAAGGTATCTAAGCTTTCGAAATAAATTTAAGGTTTTAAGTTCACCATTTTTGTACCAGAAACAGACCCCTTTTTCACCCGTGTTAAGCAGAACAAAAAAATTGTGAGGTGAATGGGTGGTCGTAACCTGAGTAAAATTGGTGAAAATGATGTACTTGTCAAAATAGATCATCAGTACGTTCATCAAGGTAACTGAGGTTCCAAAAATAGGATAAATATCGTTAGAAATCACTGAAAATGGGATAAAAATGTGAACAAAGCGTAGAAAATTGATCAAAAATCACGAAAAAATGTTAACAAACACGTGAAAATTGAAACAACTTATGAAAAAAATTAATGAACTGTTAAAAATTGATCGAAAATGTGAAAGAAAATCATTAAAAATCATCGAACAGTGGGTCAAACATCGACAAAAATAGGCTAAAAATGCCAAACATTGATTAAAAATTATTAAAAAAATGTTGAAAACGTAAAAATTTAACAAAAATATAAAGGCAAAAAATTTACAAAAATCACGAAAAAATGTTGAAAAATATGTAAAAATTTTCTTAAAATTTGAAAAAATCCATTAAAATCATTGAAAATTAGATAATAACTTGACAAAAGTAGGTTGCAGATTAAAAAAACATCTAAAATGATGAAATAATATTGAAAAAACAGTGAAAAATGACCAAAAATCGTTGAAAAACATAACATAAATCACGAAAAACAGTTGAGAAATGGATAAAAATTTGGCAAATATTGGTAAAACTGCAGAAATTTAATCAAAAAATACGAAAAACTTGAAAACTGTGTGAAAATTGATCTAAAATATGAAATAAATCGTCAAAAATCATTAAAAATTGGGTAAAAATTTTCAAAAATGAGTATCAAATAAAAAAATTAAGCAAAAATCATCAACAATTAAAAAATTGACAAAAAATCGACAAAAATGGTTTAAGAATGTGGAAAATTTATCAAAAATCACGAATAACTGTTGAAAAACATGTAAAAATTGAACTAAAATATGGAAAAATAATTGAATTTCAGATAAAAATTTCATCAAAAATAGATGAAAAATCACGAAAAGCACTTAAAAAACTTATGAAAATCGAACAAAAATAGGAAAAAAATCACCAGAAATCATTGAAATGTGGTTCAAATAATCATAAAAAATTAGTTCAAAAATTTGAAAAAATTGTTCAAAAATGTAAAAAAATTACAAAGAATCGCCAGAAAATATTGAAAAATATTTAAAAATTGAAAAAAAAATATGAAAAAAAATCATAAAAAATTGATTAAAAATCACTGAAAACTGTTAAAAAACCTATGAAAATGCTAAAAAAAATAGGAAAAATATAGACAAAAATCATCTAAATTTAGACAAAAATTTGAAAAATATTTGAAAATTGAACAAAAATACGAAAAAAATCATCAAAAATTGATTAAAAATCACGAAAAACTGTTATAAAATGTATGAAAAAAAATGTGTAAGAAACGCAAAAAAAATCACAAAAAAATCACCAGAAAATGTTGAAAAATATTTGAAAATTGAACAAAATTATTAAAAAAAAGTTGTCAAGTTATTGAAAGCGGATTAAAAGTTGATAAAAATACTTAAAAATGTCGAAATCTGATTAAAAATTACGTAACAGTGTTAAAAAATGAAATTGTCCAAAATTTGGTAAAAAAGTCATCGAAAATAAAGAAAAAATGTGACAGAAAAGAATTAAAGATACGGAAAATAATTTTTCATTTTTTTAATCATTTTTACTGAATTTTTGAATACTGAGATACCAATTGAGAGCCCCCGAAAAAGACCAAAGCAGCTAAAGGAGACCTCAAATTGATAAAGGTAAATGTATGTATTCGGCCCATGTGAAAAAATCCTTTAAAAAAAAACAAGGATAAAATTTAAGTATGTATTGTGCTTAGTCAACCAAAGTTGATGTTCTACATGCATTTTAAAATTACATTTTTCAAAAAAAAAAATTCCTTTATTGTAATTTTATATAAAAACCACGTTTGCTACTCCCTCCCCCCGAAAGACTAAAATCATTTACTCAACTGAGTATTTTCCGTCCAAAATCGCTCAAATTTGGCACATAGGCTTAGACTGACATTAAATAAAATACAATTATTATACTCGTATGAGTGTTAATGATCTTGGTTCAAAACTAAGTAACGTTCAAATTTTAGGGAGGGTGTCGAAAGACAAAACTTACAAAAAATTGTTTACTTTTAAACCAGTTGATATAGAATCAAAATGAATTTTATAATGTATCCAAAAATCAGCCTCCTACGTGAATTAGAAGGGGTGATATGTGGATTTCTCTGTTCTTCCCTGTTTGAAAATTGGTGTACAGATATAGTAGAGGTCCTAAAAGTACCTTTTGGGTGATTTCAACACTCCAGCCTCATTGAACTTTCGGTAAGTACACCAGATAAAATATTCTTTAATTTGTACCTTTTCAGGAGAAAAAAAATCCCCTTCAACTTACCTCGTTCTTGGTACCAGGTACTGCTCAGCTCGTATAAATCAATTTACACTCCACATTTGTACTATTGAAAGGGGAACGAGGTACACTCAGGACTCGATCCGTACCGTCGTATATGTCGTTTAGAGTAGGTATACGGCCTTCATTAGATGGAAAAATTTATTAAATTTTGCAACTGGGTTTTTTTCGCTTTTTTTTTTTTTTCTACATCAACAATGATACCGGTCCGATGTATTTTATCTTACTCTCACTTATCAACTGAGTAAGTTAAAAGAAATTGGGAGTTAGTTATCGTGCTCGACTTAGCGTAATAATTTTCTTTAGGGTATTTTCCGCTCCTTCTGTTTTCTAAAATGAAGTACCTTTTTACTTCAGCGTGTTTTTTTTTTTTCTTTCGTTGTCGTCTCCAATCGAGTATATTGGAATAAAAATATAAAGAAGAGGAAAAAAAAAAAAGAAAGAAGCTATATAGGAGACAATTTCATCGTCTTTATTATAACGAATGAGTTATCATATTAATGAACCGCGGAGGTATACTTTTTTTTTCCACGCCATGTAGGGGTAGTGGAAAAAAATGTACCGAGTGGGGGAGGGGGCGATACGCGGTATTTTTCTTCGAGACGATATTCGTCGAACAATGTGAAAACGATTAAGTATAAAGCCGCCGCTTATGGTATTATACGTTCGCTGCGGAGGAAATCTCATTTTCACGATAAATTACAGAATAAAGAGAGATTTAATGTTGTAATAAACCGCAACTCGAAGATTATACACATCAACTCGATTATGTTCATAATTTCAAAATCTTTATGCAGTTTATTGTATAAAGTAAGTAAGTAAGTAAGTATAGTCTATAGTTTAATGTCTTCGTCATCGTCTTCGTCATCGTCGTCGCCATTATTTCTTCTTCTATAAACTATATTATATATATACACGAGCACTGACTGGCTATTTATCAATCGAATAGTGTAACTTTATAACGAAAGATCGATATTTATATAAACGTACTTATAATATTTTCAAAAATATTAATATCCATTCTACAATAATATTATTCATTTCGCGAAATTCATTGGCTAACAAACTAAAGCACCAACCTATGTAAAAAAAAAGTATATCTCACACACTCTCTCTCTCTCTCTCTCTCTCTCTCGTACAAAAGGTGTAAATCTACGTTATACAGATAGACCTCATCATAGTGGTAATAGTAGTGGTCGTGGTGGTAGTGGCGGTGGTGGTCGTCGGGTCGATCTTTTAATGATGAGAGAATTAGCAGGAAAAATGAACACGAAATAAAGTACAACGCAACGTTTAATGGAGCTGTGAAGGTAAAACAACACAACCGACTTGCCAGACCGTTTATTTTCTATTTTCATTTAAGAAAGGACAGCTATTAATCTTCGCAACGTTGCTAGTGAGGAAACATGGCGTAACGAAAAACTACTAATTTGAGAGAAAGAGCTAGATAGACGCGACGCGAATGAAGAGCAGAGTACGCCACCAAAAATGCTCGTACGTAGTACCTTACCAACCTACGTCTACGAAGGTACATACACAGCACAGCAGAACAACGAAAGACCAGCAGCAAACAGCGAAGACGACGTATATAGCTCGAGCTCGGGTTAAATTTGCTGTGATAACAACGCATCTCTCGACCTACAATTACCGCAAAATGTTCTAATGGGTTAAACCAAGCTCTATATAGACAAATTAAACGCGTCGTTTATCGTTTTCACAACAACCAAACGGTATAAAAATTCTTCATACACATATACGAGAGTACCTCGCAACGCATACCTGCGTACTTTTACACGCACACGTACCCTCCTCCCCATGTCCCACCCACCGATACCTACATCTACCTCTACAACGTCCACAGGTACCTTTCAGAATAAGATCTGAGCTTTTATATCCTATCTTCTCGCTGGTATCTGTTCTTGGTTTTTTTATTTTATTCCAGCTAAGTATTATTTTTTTTTTTTTTTTTTTTTTTTTCAGGGGGTTTTT
>FIZR01019758.1:0-24659 GCA_900060175.1 Ferrisia virgata | reverse complement strand
AAAATCATACACTTCTGAGAAATAACTTCAATATGTCTAGAAAAGACGACGTAATGATTACGCGAGTGCGCTCAGGTCAGTCTCTTCTGACACATTGCTATCTCTTGAATAAAAACTCTCCTCTCTTATGCCCAACATGAAAATGCCAAATCTCCATAACTCATATACTTTTCGAATGTCCCAAGTATCACCGAGAAAGAATCCTATACCTTACATCCAACGATTTTGGAGAAGGCCTGGCCAATGATCGTCAAAAAATTCAAAATCTACTATCCTTTGTGACTAAAACTGGACTAAAACCTATCCCTTCAATACGCCTCTGGCCTCCGTTGCAGAACATGGCTTTAAGAAAGAAGAGAATAAAAACGTGGCATTTTTATTACTCGAATCAGTTTATCAATGATATTTTTTGCAATTATGTTGTAGGTAGATAAAAAGTCAGCATTACGATAATTCAATTTTAGTTTTTTTTTCAAAAGTTGGAGGGGAAGGGGGTAGTGAAAAAAAAATTTAGGCAGTTTTCCCTGTTGGGGAAAAATTTTAGATCATGGTATGTAAAATATTTGTGTATCAAAAACGTACACCACCGACTCACTATTTTTTTTTGCATATTTATTTAACTTGAACTAACTTATTGATACCTTTTCACATTTATTGAACTTGTACATTTTAACATAAAGTGAAATTCATTATTTTTTTATTTAAAAAAATAATTGTTCCATTAAAAATATTTGAATAAATAAGTAAATTAATTTCTTTGATTTTTTTATTTAATTTTTTAATTTTTTCTAGTTTTAAAATTTTTTTATTTTTTTATTTTATGCGTCAACATTTTAACAGAATGTGCAAAAGTCACTTATAATCATCTTTAATTTTTTTCAAGCACAGAAATCATTCATAATTTTTTATTTATAAAAATATATTGCTTTTTAATTTCTTCAATTTTTTTTAAATTTGTTTTAATTAATTAATTTATTTATTTATTAGGGCCATATACAGTTACAAGCCTAGAGGCACTTACGTGGAGATGTTACAGTAAAGAGTGTTTACCTATAATTTTTCATGCTTTTTAACTTTTTTAATTCTTCTATTAACATCATAATCATCCATCATTACGAGTTTTTGATCAGAAACATCAAATCAATTAAAAGCTTTTTCTAATTAAAAAAAAATATATTTATTTTTAAAAGGTTTTAAATGTTATTTAATTTTTGTTATTTTTCAATTTTTTCGTTTTTTCTTTGTTTTTCCTTTTTCAATTTTTCCGTTTTTTTATTATTTAATTATTTTTGTCTTTCAATTTTTTTGATTACACATTCATCTCAACATTCCAACAGCAAATGCAAAAGTCATCGATTTTTTTTCAAAATTTTTAAGTATCATTTTAATGTATAAAGTGCAAAAGGCCATACTTTTTCTTTATTTTTAAAAATTTTTTACTTTCTGTTCTTTATTTTTTAATGTTTTTTTTCATTATTCAATTTTTCTAATTATACATCCAAGTCAACAATTCAATATTAAGTGTAAAACTCATAACCTTTTTTTATTTTACAATTTTTTTAAATAACATTTCAACAAAAAGGGCAAAAGTGATTCAAGTTATAATTATTTTTCATCGCCAGTTTTTGATCAAAAACTTCAAATAATCAAAAACGTACCATCAAAAAGTTACATTTCAACAAAATTACCTCCAGCCCTAAGACGCATTCTTGTCAAAAAGTTTGAACGAAACAAGATTAAAATTGTGGTAGGTCAAAATTTCAGTGAAGGGTTGGGTTGGTATGAGGTGTTTGGCTTTAAAAACTCATCTTTTTCCACATTTATGGTCGTTGATCACCTATCAAGGTATCTGAAGGATAGGCTTAATTTTGTTTTTGTTTTTTTTTTGTAAATCTACAAAAGGCTGTGTCACAATGGTTTTAAAATGACCACAAAATGATATGGTAAACATTTCAGCTTTTTAACTCGTTTTTTTACTTTCGCAAAACTAACTCAAAGTTCAACGTGATTTTTATTTTTTTCAAAACTTCTTAAAAATTTGACTTCTTTGAGTTTTCTTTACGATTTTCTGAAAAACCGCGAAAATTTTTTTTTTAACAAATGCCCTTCTGATATAATTGCAGGACATTTGTTTTTAGGCGATTGAATGCAATAATTAATATTTTTCTCCAATAGATGATTTTTCAGGGTTGCTGAAAGCACAAGTTTCCCATGTTCTTTTTTTAAGAATTTTTTCACGTCATTAAAAAATTTTTTTTAGTACATTCATTATGAAATTGGACAAGTACACCTACGTTCGTCCATTTAAGCGCGATATCCTTCGCTTCTACCATGTTCAGGGGTTCTCAATACGTATCCCAACATACTTGAAAATTACGGCCAAAATGATTTAAGGAAAAAAAAAGAAATGAAAAATTATTACCACGGGTCTAAAACAGATAAAATATGTTACCTTTGATAAATTGAAAAATAAAAAAAAAAAGAAATAATTTTTCAATTTTTAACGAATTTATTTTACACGACGTGAAAATCATCATTTTTGAGCACCCCTGAAAAATCAACTATGGAAAGAAAGACTCAAATATGGCGCTTTAAAATTGATGTTCAACAACCATTTCCGAAGGATGTTTCTCAAAAACAAAAAATTTCTTTCGTAGTTTCGCATAAAATCATAAAAAAAAAAACTCAAAAAATAATAGTTTTTAAACCACACCCATTCTGAATCAAGGGGAAAATTGTGAAAATTTGTCAACTATAATAATTTTACCTATGGATATGTGTAATAATTTCAATTTCGAAAAAAATTGAAAACGAAATGTATTTCTTCGTTATTTTGAAAATAAGTTTTTTTTTTCTTACATTTAGGCACCCCTGCAATGAAACCACTACATGTATAGGACAATTTTACTGACACCTGTAAACCTATCAGTTTCAAAATCCATGCTCAGTTGAGAGAAAAAAAAAAAAACTCGTAGATCTCTTTCACTCACAAAGTAAGATTTTCGCAGAGAAATTTAATCTGTAACACTGGAATTCGTCGCTCATAATGAAAAAAAAAAAAAAAAAAAAAAGAAAAGTCTAAAAAAAATGCAGCAGTATTAATTTACAAACCTCGTTAAATCTGGTGAAAAAAAAAATGCTCTCCAAATTATGTGTACCTTCTGTATACAAAACAAACATGTGAAATTTTATGAAGTAAAAATATATACGACAGTTCAGCTTTGCCGCATTTGTACCCGTGTGAAAATAAAAAATAATAAAACAACGAAAAAAGTAAAAAAAGAGCTGAATTCCTATCCTTTTTTTTTTTTTTTTTTCAAGCAACTGTGCTATTTTTTATTTTAAAATGCTGTCGGATACTGTTATACGCGAGTACAACCGCAAAATCTGACGATTCGAAGGTCGTACTCGTATTTTATTTCAGCGATGCTTATACGATATTTGTCCATTCTCCTTCGAAACAGCAAAACAACAATTAATCTCTCGTCGAACACGCGAATCGATTGAATTTCATCTAACATACCCGCTCGGCTCTCTTCGTCTTCTTGTGTTTATAACGTAAGAACAATTATAATGAACGTTTCATTCTGTGTGTTTATATGGGTTTAGAGAGTGGAAGCTTCTGAAAACGGTTGAATTATTTAACAACGACGTAATGTAGGTTGCCTAGTTTGACATTTATTGGGCGGTGGCTAGGAAATTTTTTGCAACTCCCAATTCCAAGTCCCTTGCGAATGGTGAAGTGGAAGGTACAGACGATATCTTTTTTTTTTTTTTCGGGACTAAATGTGATGGATTATGCGGTGACGTAATGAGCCAGAAGCATGAATTAATTTAAAATATTTACATGTTTTTTTTTTTTTTCTTTTTTCTACTCGTGTATAAAGAGAAAAAAACGAGCGTTAAAAATAACGAAAGGCGACCAAGGTCAAAGAACAAGGACACGGAAAAAGGAAGATTTTGGTCAACGTTGATGTAACGAGTCGAACGAGCACAGAGCAGCACTAAACGTAATCGTACCATATCAACTCAATGAATTCGCCACATGTACTTTGTATACGTACCTAGCTACTACCTACATATGCTTCTATACAAAATATCGTCGTCGATTAAATTCAAAATACATATTAAGCTTAAAAAAAAAAAAAAAACAAACCTTAATTGAGTGCGCGACGTCGACGCCTCAACATTGTGACGTGAATGAATACTCATAAGTGTCTTCTTTCACCGAGAGAGTCTATAGTACGCTTTCATTACGCATAATAGCTCGACGACAAAACGGTTTTTCGTAATTGCTGCAAGCTGGGTGGCGCTGGCGGGTTTTCTCGATTATACGCGAACTTGGCATGTGACAGAATTATCGTGGGAAATATCGAAGAAAGGGTTAACGCGTTTTAAAAAGAGGGAAAAAATCAAGGTCGTTATTCGAGAGGCGAGGTGTCGAGTGTAAGGATATACTCGCGCCTCAAATGCTACATTCGTATGCGAAATGACTCGAAATTATGGGGAGAGAAAAAACCGTCAACGCGGTTCATGAGGGTGAGTTTTTTTTTTTTTTTTTTTTTTTTGTCATATCCTCTGATTGCTACATCGTACTTATATAATTTTAAGGGAAAATATTCGTATTATAAGAGGTTGTGTGACTTTTACGTAACATTCAACTTGAACTTTGATTTCATTAATGAAAAGACGATGCGAAAATTCCATTTTGATTTTTCTCAAGTATTTGACTCAGTCACATTTGTGCACTTGACATGTCCGATTCAAACATTGATTAGAGAGAAGATGAAAGGAGTATCAGTACTTTTAGCCTTTTTCAAAAAAAAAAAAAAAAATGATAAAAATTGAATCCTGTACTGATCATTGTGAAAATCAGAAGAACCAAAGAAAACGACACTTTACACCTACAGAATATTTAAACACCCTCCAACGTATTCAACCACATAACTGGCAAAACTTATGGAATCTCAAAACAAATAATAAGCTCTTCTTTCACAAAAAAAAAAGAAAAAAAACGTCCTCCCAGGGAAAAAACTTTCATTCCTAAATCGTTCAGAAGAAATAATCATGACACACCTTAGAATCGGTCATACTAAACTCACCCACAGCCACCTCTATCTGAAACCCCCTGAACCAATATGTCAGATTTGTAACTCCGAGCCCATCTCAACCCAACACCTTCTCTTCCTTTGCCATTCTCCAATACATGAAAGACAATACCTAAACATTTCTGAAGCCCCCCTCTCCCCTCAACAATCCCAGATTCATTAGTTGAAATGAAAGAAATCCTCCTCCTCCTTCTCCTAATCAGTATGCTCGATCTGAGCCATCAAATTTAAGTTCCTACCCTTCCAACCTACTCAATACTGGGCGTGAAAATTTTGAAATTATACACGCACAGCATAATAAAAATTAAAAAAAAAAAAATGTACAGGATGTACCACTTTGATGGTACTCTCTTCATAACACAAGTAGAGCAACTCAAATTAGACGCATGTATAATGTTTTGCTTAACCTAAACATTGAAGGGGCAAAGACAAATGCGATGTTTTCATCTTAATCGGTGGTGGGAGGAGGGAGATCTGTTTAAATGTGACTAAAAAGTCAACACCACCAAAAAAGAAGGTCTAGAACCTACATAAACTAAACTTACATATCGAATTTTAACTTCCTAGAGCAAGAGAGGGGGGGAGGAGATGCGAGGAATAAACAAAAGAAACGGCAATAAAATAAAACAGCTTTTTCTCAGTTGTGGAGAAAGGGGGTGCAATGAGGCTGAAAAGTGGAAACTCACAAAGGCACATTTGAGACCCCTACTAAATCTAGATACCAACTTTCAACTTCCTAGCTCAGTTTGAAGAGGAAATACAGAAGGAACAACTCTTTGCCTACGTCGAAAAGGGGAGAAATTATTATATTTCTCCTCCTAATTGACCTAATAGGGTGATTTTTGGATACGTTATACGACTTTGAATTGTCTATTGATAGGCCCAAAATTGAACATTTTTTGCGATTTCATCTTCCTCAGCAGCTTTTCTCAAACTTGGGTAATCCGCTACCAATCGAAACTTATGTTCCAAATTTGATCGATTTTGGTGCGTATGGAGCTGAGCAAATTATTTTTAGTTTTGAGGAAAAATAAATAAAAAAATATCTGACAAGGCCAAAAATGGTCGTAATGGTGTTTTAGGACCTGAAAATGGATTTTGTTGACTGCAATAGCCTGGTTTTCATTGACAATATGGCATAGAAAACCAAGTTAAAATCACAATAATTTTGAAAAAGCTGTAATAAGTATCCGACCGGAAAATTTTTCTTGGGAGTAATAAGGTCCCCTCATCACTTAGCATGATTGTATTTTCTTCAACTTGTTTAGAAATACTATTTTAAAAAAATACAATTATGAAATTTTGTATAGTTTTTCAGAATAAAATTTTCCATGAATAATAATGAAATACTTTTCTCTTTCGGGGAAAAAAACTATTTTTGACCTTGAGAAAGGGCTGGTGCCTCCCCTATCACCCCAGAAAAAGAGCTAGAAAGTTGAAATTTGATATGCATATTTATTTGATGCCCTGTATGTGACTTTTGGGGGTTCCGACTTTTTAGCTCCACTACACCTCCTCATAGTCTCGGAAATATGGTTTTTTGGCCAAGTTTTCTCATTTTTTGAATTTTTTGAGTTTGTTCCTCGCATAACTCCCCTTCTAATTGAGTCAGGAACTTGAAATTAGCTACGTACATTTAGTAGGGGCCCTAAATGTACCTTTTCGGCGACTCGACTTTTCAGCCCCATTGCTACCCCTCACAACCCTAAACATGTGGTTTTTTGGTAGATTTTTCGAATTTGTTAGAGTTTATTCCTCGCATAACTCCCTTCCAAATTGGGCTAGGAATTTTAAATTGGATATGTCCCGTCTATAGTAAGCCTTAATGCCTCTTTTGGGATTTTTGACTTTTTAGCCCCATTCAGCTCTTCCTCATCGCAATGCTTTTTCTCAATTCTCATGATTGTAATATGTTATAAAAATCAAACTGAAAAAATAAAATAATAAATTCACCAAAAATTAGTGTAAGAAATGTCAAAATAGGAGTAATTTGATCCGCTGGACTCGAATTTAAGGCTTTTTTTTCAGTGTGAGCATTTTTAAAGGGAGAAGAATATTTAAGCAAAAATGACTATTATTCAGCTGGAGAACTAAATAAAAAGATGATTTTTTTTTTGTATTCAAGAAAGTCTTCCACCACCAAAAAAATTTTGAAAAAAATATACGTTATTGATACATCTGATTTCAAAGAATTCGATCAATGGCAAAAAGAGCGCAAAAAATGCATAATAAAGTGCATAATAGCTGGGCTTTTCTACAGAAAACTGGCTTGAAAAGTTTCGAACGTTAGTTTACGCTGCTGAAGAATCTAGGAGTAGTTGTTTATTTTTTCAGACTCATAAATATTTAATTAGTATACTACAGTAAATAGTTTTCAATAGGTATCGAGTAAAAAGGCGCAGAAGAATTTTCCTGCTATAAAGGAAAACAGTATTTCCACGAAAGTTTCTATTCAATCACACTTATTTACTCATATTACCCGAAACTTGTCTCTTTCTTATGCTAAAAAAAAAAAGAAATGAAAAGTAATCGCTCGAATGAATTTTTTCAACGTTTTTCTCACAATTATGTAAATTTAAAAAAATTCCAATGGTTAAACGACGATACAGCAATAAACTTAATTTCCGTTAATTTAAACATTATTTTAAGGAAATATAGGCTAGCAGTAATACCTACTTCATGAAATAAGACAGATTTTCTAAGACATAAACAGCACATTGCTGTACGCGATACCATATTTTAGAAATATTATTTTATTTTTATTGATTTTTTGCTTAAAAATAAAAAATAAAATACGAAAGTATATCGAAATAAACTTTTACACTTTGGAGACCTTCAGATTTCCACCTTAAGGAAGAAAAAAAAAATTCTTAAAAAAGACATTTTACTTTCGAAACATATAGGTACCTATCTCAACTGCCTCGACCAACTTCATTTTGAGTGTATGTAATATTTTTTTCATGCTCTAGGTAATTCGAACCTAATAAATTTCAATTTTGTGATTCATTTCGACGTACAAAATAAACACATTTTTCAAAAGTTCGAACTGTATCGAAGACTTCGGCTAAATATTATGAGAAATTATTCTTTACGTAAAATTCATCTGAAAGGTTTGACAGTTATTTATATTTCTGAGATGAGAATATTGAAAAAAAAAAAAAAAAAAAAAAAAAAAAAAAAAAAAGAATATATCATCCTAATCGAAGTCTATTGCTGTACATTTTTATTTACAAACAACGATTTTTTCCATAAAACCAATGTTTCATGTACTTATTAGAATAGCAAAATTTTTGAAAAAATAAAAAAAAATTCATACGCTCTATCGATGAAACTTTTTTGATATTTTAAACAACTTCACATATACTTACTAAGATTTTTAAGATAAATTTTTACGTCTGTTTAACACCTCCCCTTCCTTCCACCACATAAAACAAAGAGTTTTACGTTTTATTGGTACGTTCGACTTAAGGATAATTTATACAAAATTCAGCGTCGTTGTAGAAAATTTCAATTTTATCAATAAAAGTATAGGTTCTTGAAATAACCTACACATAAATATTCGATTTAAACGTCATCGACTCGTTCATTTTTCGTTACGGATGATTCAGACTCTAAAGAATTTTAATTTTCATTAAAATTTTAACATACGACCTCGTACGACTTAAAAAAAAACACATTCAAAAGTCATAGCCCAACTACTCATTTAATTCTTTGAAATATACATATTTTTCAAATTCGTATACCTTTCAAAACATCATTGAAACATTTTTTCCCTAATGTCTTTTTTTCCTGTTCAAATTCGAAGATCATCAAGATTCGTATAGATTATTCAAAAGAATGTATCGCTGAAGAGGTTTTTAATGACGCAATGTCGTGCGTAATTCGAGCACTTTTTACAACGTAAAATACATAACGTTTTGAATAATTTTCTAATAAATTGTATTCGCCATGCAGACCGGACGTTGAAGTTTTTATTAAAAAAATTGACAACCTGGAAAGACTAATGTTAAGGCGATGCTCGTTCTTTTGAAACGACGTTAGAAAAATTGTAATCATGTGGGGGTACTGGTTGTCACCTATTTTAAAGGCCGTAAATCCTATAGCATAAGGTTATTTTTCGAACAGAAAGCATCTGACGCTATGTATACGTGCTTGGCATTGTATTAGTTAGACAAAAGAATTCGCCGTAGTGCAGCCCAGCCGTTTAATAGGTGACAAAAAATGGTAATACTTGTACAACTATATATAGCTACGAACAGTGTCCTATAATATTAAATGATCAGGGGTCATACATACCTAGACTTACCTTTACCCAACTATCTGCCAACATGGTACAAAGTACAACACTTTCAAAGTTTCAGAAAAGAAAAACAAAACAACAAGCCTACTACATGCAGAAATTTTTACAAGCAGAACTTGGTAGCATGCACAGTAGATAATTTAGGGGAGGGAGATGGTAGAATAAAGTATTTTCGCATCTCATTTCTGCTCAAAAATACATACCCCAAACTGCTAAAAGGGCTTTAAATAAGCCAAGAAAAAATTTTTAGCCATCGAAGTTCATTTTCGGGTGTTGTGGAGCATTTCGAAAATCCTACAGAAACTGAATTCATTATTGGAAGTTTCAGAGAATAAATGGATAATACGATACATCAGTTCAAGTGGTCCAAATTGGGGGGCAATAACCAAACTTCTGTTAAAAAGTGTTTCCGCGCATTGGATTTTTCAAGTTTTTAAAATCTTGGAGTCTCTAGAATGTCTGCAAAATAGGATACATTGACTTCGGGGCATAAATATTAAATGAAAACCAATTCCTTTTCATACCAATCGGTATAGAATCAAAAATTGTGTAACATGTCCAAAAATCAGTCAGAAGTATGCTTTTTTTGACATGAACATGTCTTCGAGCTGGTGGAGGATTTTTTACATATTTTAGATCAACAATTGGCCCAAAATACGAAAACAATCCTTGAAAATCATCGAAAATTTGTTCAAAAATTGATTAAAATGAATAAAAAAGGAGAAAATTGATCAAAAATCACGAAAAAATGTTGTAAAATGGGGAAAAATTGATCTAAAATAACAAAAAAATTGTTGAATATCAAAGAAAATTGGGTAAAAGTTTGAGAGAAATGGGTAAAAAAAGGAAAAAATTGATCATAATTCACGAATAAATGATGGAAAATGAGTGAAAATTGATCTGAATTATGAAAAAAGTTGACGAAAATCATTAAAAATAGTGTAAAAAATTTTGTTAAAAATGGGTAAATATTCACCTAAAATATAAAAAAAAACAACCAAAATTATTTAATATTTTATAGAAATTTGTTAAAACTGAGTAAAAAAGTGTAAAAAATGAATCAAAATTTACAAAAAAATTTTGAAAAATAGAAAAAAATTGATCTAAAATACCAAAAAAGTCCTTAAAAATCGACAAAAACTTGTTAAAAATGGGACAAAAAATTGAAAAGAATTTGAAAAATTGAAAAAAGTTGACCTAGAATTCTACAATGATCGTAGAAAATCAACGAAAATTGGGTAAATATTGAATGAAAATGGGTAATAAATGCCAAAAGTTGACCAAAAATTTGAAAAAAATGAACGAAAATTGGGTAAAAATTTGTCAAAAATTGATCAAAAAATGAAAAAATTGATCAAAAATCACGAAAAAAATAATGGAAAAATCGGTGAAAATTGACCTAAAACATGAAAAAAACATGTTGAAACCAATGATTTTCAACGAATTTGCAATTTATACCTATTTTCATCAAATTTTTATCTAATTTTCGACCATTTTCAAGGTTTTTTTTTTGCAAAAATTGTAGGTCAATTTTTTCACTTGACATTTTTCTGTAAATTGTGATCGTATTTATTACTTTTTGACCTATTTTTATGAAATTTTAACCGTATTTTAGATCATTTTTATTATTTTTTACCATATTTTGGTTCACGTTTTCATCCATTTTTCCTTACTTTTTTGTCACTTTTGATCAATTTTTTGCACTTTTTACCCGTTTTTATTAAATTTTTACACAACTTATTAGGTCAATTTTCTCCAATTTTTCAACATTTTTTCGTAAATTTTGATAGATTTTTTCCACTTTTTTTACTTATTTTTATCAAATGTTTACCCAATTTTCGCTGATTTTCAACAATTTTGATTATCTTTATATTTTGGGCGAATTGTTGCACAGAAATACATACGAAAAAATCAACCGCTCAGCCCTTAAAACATATCCATGTTAAAAAAACAAACACCCTTTTGACTGATTTTTGGATATGTTACGCAACTATTGTCTTCTAACATCCCCTCTCCCAAAATTTGGACATTTCTGTATCGTTAGTCATACGCATTTGATCTGTTGCTGGTTTCAGCTTACTGGACAAAGAGTCTCCCTCATTAAGATGAGGAAATCAGCTCTGGATCAAAATCAAATCCAAAGTGGTCAAAAATGTCACTTTGAATACGAAACTACTTTTAAAAAATGTTGACCCTCTACCCTGCCGGTTTCACATTTAGGGGGCTCCAAATGGTGAAAATTCAAAACGCGATTCTGACTTTGAATAGGTAAGTGCGGTACATGTTAATTGTATATGGTCTAAGGCAAGACTTACTGTCAGGGCTGCCAGTATGATTTAAAAAAAAAATCCCTAGAGCTTCGTCAAAAAAACCCCAGACTTGTTTTACTTACAACGTAATTTACAGTAAAAACAGTAAATTACTTGATAATTTGCTGCCAAGTACTTGGCAATTTACTGATAATTACCTGAAAATTGACTAGTAATTACTTGATAATTTTCCAGTAATTTTCTGGTAAATACTTGGTAATTTCTTGGAAATTACGCGGTAATTTACTGGTGATTACTAAATATTTACTGGTCTTTTTGTGGAAATTTTCTGCCAATTACTTGGTAATTTACTGATAATTACTTGGTGATTCACTGGTAATCACTTGGTAATTTTCAGATAGTTTCCTGGTAATTACTAGGTAATTTTTGGGTAATTTTCTGACAACTACGAGGTAATCTACTGATAATTATTTGGTAATTTACTGTCTACTACGTGGCAATTTACTGCCAATTACTTGGTAATTTACTTCTAATTACTTGGCGGTTCACTGGTAATTACTCGGTACTTTCTGATATTCACTTGGTAATTTACCGGTAATTACTTTTTAAAGATTACGCAGTCAAATTGCACTACATGGACATAGTCTGCATAATGTATCACATACATAGCATTCCATATGCCATTGCGCTATTTAGTTGATGGCTCAGAGATGCAAAATGACTTTTGGACCACTTCGGATTTGATTTTTATCCAAGGCCAGTTTCACCATCTTAATGAGGAATACCCTTTGAGCGATTTTGGTCGGTATCAAGGTGAAAAAATTATGTCAGTCTTGCGAGGAATAAAAAGTATAATAAAATGAAATAAAAAATCTGACAAGTCCAAAAATAATATTAATAGCTAAAGCTATGTAGGATTCAAAAAAGGATTATTTTTAAACTCATCCCTTTCCCCTGCAAACCGGCCTAGATTATCAGACGATGATAGCCTGATTTTCTTTTACAATACGATACGAAAAATTAATCTGAACATTGGATCGAGACAATTTCAATTGTGTATCGAGGGGAAAAAAAAGCTGACAATAAGATCCAAATATACACCGACTTCAAGAAGACCCTGGTAACATAAAACGTATTAGCACCTGAGTTTTTTTCATCTTTTAAAGCTAATATCATTTGAGAACGATGTATCAGATAATGGTGAAAATAATTTCCAGCCATTTCTTCGTCTCGTACAGAAGAACACCCATATACGTATTGTATACGTGTACATATGTAAGTATAGGTAAGAGTAAAGTACACACATAAATGTATTATTGTACAAAAGCTCACGCAATACGAACTCGTAAAAACAGGTACGCAGGTAAGGTCTTGGGGTACACGCGATTTCGGGCGTCGAAAAAAAAAAACCTCTCACGCGATTTCATCGTGCAGACGACTCCATACGAGAGCTTGTTCATTTCCATAACTATTACGGTACACAGGCCTGTTATCGAATCTACAACGTTTCCGTGTTTAATTTTTAAACGCTTTTACCAAATCGAATTACCCTCGTAGTGTAGGGCGTTGGGCTTGGCTTTCATTCTTACGTGCGCGTATCGCCATCGTTATAGTACACTCTCTATCTCTTTCTCTCTCTCTCTATACAGCGGCGATGAGACATTTAGGCTAACAATAAGATATCAACCAGCCAGCCAGCCAAAGACGAGCTTAAAAATCGAGATCGGAAAATGGCCGGCGCTCGATCGGCCGGCTATAAAATAAACAATCGTTCGACGACGCGTTCGAAACTTACAAAAACTATATAGAGTGTCTGCGTACATGTGCGAGGCAATAAAATTGAAGAATTTTTCTCGACAATCGCCGGCCCGTATAAACACCCTGTATACTACCATACTTTACCATACACTATATAGGGTATAAGGAAGGACTCGAGCGAGCATAATTTTTCCATTTGGTAAAAATACACGATTCTCGTCGCTTTGTAGGTCACGGCCCGCGTTCGAAATATCAAAAAGTAATTTCACCAAAAAAAAAAAAAAAAAAAAAAAAAATATTTCCCCAAAAAAAAAAAAAAAAAAGTACAAAAATATTTCAACATGGAAAGTTCATAAAATATAACAATGATCGTTGGGGCTCAACAAGCATCGTCGTAGTCGTAGTCGTCGTCGTCGTCGTCACCGTTTTATCCAAAACGTTTGCGAAAATTCCCATTATTACGAAAGGCTCGGCAAAAAGTTACGTGTACTTGCACGAACATGATACGAAAGATGCGGATCCTGTTACTCTCATTTAAACAAAGAGACCAAAGCTTTTTGTGTTTCACCCGTACGTATTCGTGTTTTTCCCACATACACACCACTCGAGATAGTATACTATATATGTACATAGGTAGTAGGTATATATATCTATACACACACAATATACATATATATATATATACATGTGTGTGTAAGTTGACTCCTTTAATTTAATACAAATGGTTTGGCACACTCGTACACGCCAGGTTGCGGCGCGCGAGCCGCGAGCTAATTAAGTCGATGGCCTGGCAAAAAATAGTACATATACATCTCGTGACCCCCTCTGGCCCCGATTTAATCGAACAATATGTTATATATGTTTGCGATACACAGTATACATATGTACCTACCCTACGCGTGTGCGGTATAAATGATGAAAGAAAACACGTCTCGGAAAAAGGCGATTAAATAACACGCGAAAAGAAAACCCAATGAAAAGCTCGATGAAGCGTGTTAAAAATGAGCCGGCATATATTGCGAAATAAAAATAGCAGCATTTCCATCTTCTCGATTCTACTGTACGTATCGTAGGTATCGATTAAATACGAAACATTACCAAGATTTGAATGGAGCAGAAGCAGAAGAAAAAGCAAAATGACTCATTCATAAAGATTTTACAGCTCTGTTCTCTAATGCCAGGCTACATTTTAATCATTCGCAGCGTGCGATCGGACCACCTACAGGACGAGAGAGATTTTAGATACCACAAAAAGAGTGGTAAAAAATCTCAGTCATTGCGTTAACTGCACTCGTATCGCGCAATAAACTTTTTTTTTTTTCAAATAAAACCAAAAACCGAAACTAGTCGTAAGAAATAAAATCAGAATTTCTTTTTAAAAAGCATCAGTATAACGTAAAAGGCGTATTTTTAATCATTATTCAATGAGAATGCATCGCATCATTCTTTCAAGAATTTCTCGCGAAGTTAACACTTAATTTCTTGTCAGAAGATGAAACCATTTCCACATAGTCCATAGCAATACGTCCTGACTTTATACCTTGTCACTTTTCAAACTATCCAGCTTGATATTAAATTTTAACAATCTGATTTTCGTGACATATGGTTCAAAGGGGCTGAAAAGTCGACACCCCCAAATGGCACATCAAGGGTCTTTGCAAACGGAACATAGCTAATTTCAACTTCCTACTCAAATTTGGAGGGGAGTTATGGGAGGAAAAAACTAAAAATTAGAAAAATCGACCAAAAAACTTCATTTTTGGTGTTTTGAAGGGGTGTAATGGGGCTGAAAAGTCGACGCACCCAAAAAACACACCTAGACCCCCCTCCCACTAAGTGTACATACTCAATTTGGAGGGGAGTTATGTGAGGAACAAACCAAAAAATTCAAAAAATGAGGAAAAACAATCAAATAACCGCTCTTTTTGGGGGCTGTAAGGGAGTGCAATGAAGCTAAAAAGTTGGAACCCCCAAAAGACACATCTAGGACCCCAACGGAATGTATGCGCCAAATTTCAACTATTTAGTGGGAAGAAAGGGGAGGAACAGCCCTTTTTCACGGTCAAAAAGGGGGAAACCCCCATCTTTCCCATCCTAACTGACTTAGAAGATTGATTTCTGGATATGTTATACAACTTTTGATTTTCTATCAATTAGTTCAAAAAGTTGAAAATTTTGTGTTTTTAGCCCCTCAGCACTACCTCCCCAAAAATGGGACAAAACTGAATTTTGACCCAAGGTCATTCCCCCTCATATATTTCTAATCCGCCGTCAAAGTGATCCGCTTAACCGAATTGGGGCGATTTTTGTCGGTATCGAGCGGAGTAAATGATTTTAATGTTCAGGTAAAAAAATAATAAAAAGAAATATTCGCTATGGTTAAAAATTATCTTAATGGCCTTGTAGGGCCCCAAAACGGATTTTGTTGATACCCCTCCCCCTTCTCAACCGTCGTTGATCGATAGACTGTAATAGTCTGGTTTTCATTGACAATACGACATAGAAAAATCAAGCTAATAACAACGAAATAAAACACAAAAAACCTGATTCTCGTGAAAATATTAGAGTTGAATTAATTGCAAAAAGCACGTAATCAGTGGTAGGGGTAGATGGTGATTTTCAGTTGCTTAAATCAGACCATAAAAAGCCACATTTAGAACACCGTTTGATCTACATGCTAGATTTATATATAAAAAATAAATTACTGCTCGCGTTCTCGCTTCGCTAAGGCTGCTCGAAATTAGAAAAACTGACCAAAAAATTACCTATGAAGCCGAAAAGTTGAAACCCCCAAAAAGTACATATAGGACCTATACTGAATCTACATACCAAATTTCAAGTTTGTAGCTCAATTTGAAGAGGAGTTATATGAGGAACAAACTAAAGACATGAAAACCCGATCAAAAAGTTACTTCTATATGATCTAAGGCAAGACATACTGTCAGGGCTGCCAGTATGATTAAAAAAAAATACCTAGAACGCCATAAAAAAACCTAGACTTATTTCACCAACAATTTACTTTATGGTAAAAACAGTAAATTATTTGATAACTTGCTGGTAATTGGCAATTCACAGGTAATTACCTGAAAATTTATTGATAGTTACTTGGCATTTTACTGATGATCATTTTGCAATTCACTGCTAATTACTTGGTAATTTCCTGATAATTACTAGGTAATTTCATGGTAATTATTTAGTAATTTCCTGTCAATTACTAGGTAATTTCGGGGTATTTACTGGATAATTTCGGGGTAATTACTAGGTAATTTCAGGGTAATTATTTAGTAACTTCTTGGTAATTACAAGGTAATTACTTGGTAATTTCTAAGTAATTTCCTGGTAATTACTAGGCAATGTCTTGGTAATTTTCTGACAACTACAAGGTAATCTACTGATAATTATTTGGTAATTTACTGGTAATCACTCGGTAATTTACTGGCTATTACATGGCAATTTCCTGCTAATTACTTAGTGGTTCATTGGTAATTACTCGATAATTTCTGGTAATCACTTGTTAATTTACTGATAGTTACTTCTTAACGATTATGTAGTTGAACTGTCCTACATGGACATGGTCTACATAATGTATCAAGTACATAGTATGCCATACGCCGTTACGCTAGTTGGTGGATGGCTGAGAAATTAAACAAACATGTTTTTCAAGCTCAGGCTAATGTTGTACGAAATTTCCGGTAATTTGTAATTTTTCCCCTAAAAATCTTTCAAACTCGTAGAAAAAATCCCAAAATGTAAATATTCAAAGAAAACTACTCATCATTTTTCAAACATGTCAAAAACACTAGATTTAACGATAAATCCATAGATCTGGTAGCCCTGCTCGCTGTATCGAAATTAAAACATCGAAATACGATTACTAACAGAAAAGAAGTCCTGATACTTTGGCTGAGGGTATAAGTTTTTAGACAAGAATGAATTTATTGTTTCATTAAATGTATGAGATAAATAAATTTACATTCACAAACTGGTAAGCACAACAAAAGAATCGTTTTTTCTTAGAATTTTGTAATTTTTAACCGCAATTGAAAAATTTTCAAAATTTGTTTCGTTATATTCTGTTATCCTGACACAAAGCTGAAATTTGAACATTTATTTTTTTTTCAGAAATAAGTGAACTTTGTTTTGCTCAATTTGCGTTCTAATTTGTGAATTTCAATGCTTGAACAGAATTCTCAAGTATAAAGTATAAATAAATAAATAAAGAATAAATAGAACAATACAGTAACGTGATAATGAAAAAAAAAATAGTTGGACACCCTATCTTCTTCTCTAATGGTTTCGGAAAGGTAATTTTTGGATGTTTTATACAATATCGGCTGTTATAAAAACAAACAATTTGCGTGGATGAATTTTCTCTCCCTCCACCCTTTTTCTAAACATTAGGCATAACTGATTTTGACTCAAGATAAACTCCTCTTTTATGCGAGTGTTTAGCTATTTAATCCTCCGCTTAACTCGATCTACTGGCCAAAATCTGAGAAATTTTAGTCGTTATTAAGTCGAACAATTAGTAAGTAATAAGTATTGCTCTTCACAGGAGTCTGTTTGTTTTTTTTTGATCATATAACGAAAAATATCAGAATAAAAAATACATAAAGCATCAGATGAAGAAGCTTAGTTCACAGAAAAGAAAATATCTAAAAATTATTCAACGCGGGTATGTTGGAGTAAAACAAAACCGTACAGCACACTTCATGAAAATTTCATAACAATTCTTACACCAATAGAAAAAGAAACGAAAAAAAAAAAAAGGGAAGACAGAAAGAAAGAAAGAATGAATGAATGAAAGAGGGAATGTATCTCCGCGTACTTAATTATTCCGCACAGTATCACGTCTAATCATACGTTTCTCATTCGTATATATGTAATTTCAGTCGTACCAATTTCAAAATGATAATTCTAAAAGAATAGCGTCATGTCGCAGAAGAAGAGGAAAAAAAACCGCGTCATTCTTTCACCAGCAAATCCCATCCCACAGGCCACAATCCTAATTCATGAATCAGATCACATATAAACTTACCATCCTACCACCATCTGCCTTACATCCATCTATAGTCAAGTTACACACTGTATACCTTCTTTTTACCTCCCATAGCCTAAGTATACATTCCGTGCTACTCTGGACGAGTAAAATTTTCTCTACAGAATTTCACCAGCCATCAAAATCGTCCTTGTGTTTGTGATGCTGGTGGTACATAAAACGCTAACAACCTGAATGAATACCTACAATAATGACAGCTCGTCGACGACGATACTAAAACGCGACGAATCTTTTATTAATTATTCGCTGACACAAGAAACAAACCATTATGAATTCTTATTAAAATCTTACGCTGAAATGATTTTTATAAAACTGTGTCCAAACGTATTTTCACGCACAACTGTTTGCGTTCATTAAAGCCATCCGCGGCAGCAATTTTAATAGAAGGCGTTCGTGCAATACTAATAACACCTCGTTTAAAAAAAAACTACCTACCTAAAACATAAAAATATACCGCGTCGTATAGCGCTTCTACGCGTTTAACATGCAATAAACGCACTTCTCAATTATTTTAATTTTCTCTCGAAATCCATCGGTGAAAGGCACCCTTTGAGATACGTTTTTTTTCCTTCTTCTACTTCTTCTTCAAACGCATGAATTAAAAATACATATAACCTAAGCCTGTAAAGAGTTACCCATACACACATACACGATGAAAATTTACCTTACCTACCTACCTAGTACCTACCTACCTACCCAGCATACGCTTGGCGGTTATTCAATTTATTCACGTTTTTGTATACGTATATTCGCATCCGCGTATCGTAAGTTTTATACTATGCAAAGCTCACCAACGACATCGTCGTCCTCGCGTCATTTTATATCGTAAAAGTAAACTACGTACGTTATGTTAATAAATTCAATCAAAAGAAATATTCATGAAAATTTTTTTAATTATAAATTTCCTCATTTTCCCCAACCCGATTCACAGTTTTCATTTTAAAATGCGGAAAATTAAAAATCCATACACCCCAAAGCTTCAATCGTTCATTTGGTTTTTTTTTAGGATTCGCGAATACTCCCATCGAGATCGAATCGACCGGAATATTAATGTTTCAATTAATGCTATCGTTATTCGAAAACCAAAATTTATGATTCTTACCTTATACTCCCAATCTCTAAAATGATTATTCACACTCATCTTACAACACAGGTCTGAATACTGGAATTGAAGATCATGTAAGAACCTTGGCATCATCTTTCGTTGTTGGATAAAATGCAAACTTGACATCGAACCTGTGAAGAGATCAATCGATAAATATTTTATTACCAACAAGGGAGTACATTTTTTTCTATCGGTAAAAGTATAATTAAATTTATTAATTTATTCCTCATCTACTCCCTTAGCAAGAATGATTGACGAATGTGCATTCGTCAAGAATATCAAAAAATGAGACAACGCCTAAATATTTCATCAAACCTCATAACAATATAGATGGGTAAGTTGAACACAATGTTATAAATTTCATAATTTCAATTTTTTGTCAACATTTTATAATTCTGAGAAGGGAGGGGGAGGGGGAGAGGTTGAAAAATAATTGAAGTTTTGATATACGTAATAAAAGAGCACTTCGAAGACTTATTTTTACATCTTCATACATTATTGTCTGATTTTCTATGTTGCAATACCAATGAAAAACAGGCTATTAACAAAATCCTTTTTGGGCTTCCGGAAGACCATTATTGACCGTGTCAGATATTTAATTTTTTTTTCTCGAAATTTAAATATATACCGACCAAAATCGATCAAATTTGGGAGATAGGCTTCGATTGGCGAAACATTTGATATTCTAGAGTGAGGATGACCTTGGATCACAATTCAGTTGCGCCTAAATTTGGGACAGGGGTGCTGAGGAGTAAAAATCTCAAACTTTCTTTTAAACCGGCCGATAGATAATCCAAAGGTGCATAACATACCCAAAAATCAACCTCTTAGGTCAATTAGCAAGTGAGATATAAGCTATCACTTCTTCAGATTGAGTTAGGAAGTTGAAATTTGATACGTAGACTTAGAAGACTTATGTGTCTTTTGAAGGATTTCGACTTTTTCAGGCCAATTACACCTCCTCATAGCACCAAAAATGTTGTTTTTTGGTCGGTTTTCTGATTTTTTGAGTTTTTTTCTCGCATAACTACCCCCTCCCCTCCCCTCCCCTCCCAATTGAACTTAGAAGTTGAAAGGCTGTGGGTGGATAACAATGTCCCGAGCGATTTCGGGCTAGTACTTGGATGGTAGGTTGGTAAGTAGGCAGGTAGGTACTATTAAAGTTTTAGCCCCCCAACCTTATTGGTTTTTGAAAGAGGTGGCTCCAAGTGAAACTCACATATAAATTTTTTTTGAAGAGGCTAATCAATAGATTTGTGCAATTTTTTGATAAGTTATAAACATATATGAGAGGCATCTCTGAAAAAATCAACACCTCCCTCTGCCCATAATTACCTCCCCAAATGCTTTTTTGAAAATTTTATGAATTTTTTTAGCATGGATAATGGCTTTGAACAATTTTGAAATTATGTTTTTTAGATGTATATTAGACCCGTTCGTAACATATATTTATTTCAAAATTTTAGCTCCAGGGCACCATACTCAAAATTTGTAAAAACTCGAAATAAGTAGCTAAAATGTGAAAATATTCCGAAAAATTTTTTCATCAGAGGAAAAATTTTTTAGTTTGAATAATTTGTGTTTCGATACATAGTAAATGATAACGGAAAAGTGAAAAATTTACGAGGACCGCTATTCTACTCATAACGCCTCCCCCCCGCATCAACCCTCTAAAGGTTATTCGCAAAATGGTAATATTAGTGTCGTTTTCATATATTTCGAAGCTCCTGAGCACGAATTTAAAGTCGAATTTGCAATAAGTGTAGTTTTTCATTGCAATTTTGAAATATGACGTTGTCATTATGGCAATTGCATGAGAATCGAAAAAAATCAATCACGAGAAAAAAAACTTGAAAAAATTCTACGAAAATAGTTTACTGATTGTAGGTTTAAAACACTTGTACTTTTGGTAAACAAGTATGAAGCGAACATAAATGATACAAAGTTAGTTAGTTTGTCTTTCAAGAAATGGAAAATGAATATAACGAAATCTAAAAAACGAATATCATAAAGCATAAAAAATTAATATCTAGAAGAGTCAAAAACGAATTTTACTAATTTTAAAAACCCATTTTTTTGAGGTATAAAAAATCAATACCACGGAGAGTCAAAAACTAATCTTATATTAATGAAATTATACATAATATGTCAACTGAAAGCATTCTATTGTGGCAAGAATTTTTAGGCCAAGTATTTCGTTACCAGTTCAGCAATGCAATTTTTTGGTGAGGGTGAGGGGGGGAGTTTCGAAATACACATAATGCATATAGCCTTAATTGTAATTTTTTAGACCTAATATGATTCACTCTCGAAATAATCAAAGTATAAAATTCGTGGGCAATTGAACTTGAAAAATTCTGAAAAATTCAATTTATGGAAAAAAGAAGAATATATGCTATTTTTAGTTCTACATTTTAAATTCAAACATTTCATTAATTTTTTCATTTTCATTTTGCAATAATTCGTTGCTTTCTGATGTCGGAATAAGTGATAACCTAGAACCGGTTCGTCCAATTATTAAATCAATTTCTGAATTTTGGATTTTCTCTCGTTTCATATTACAAGATGAAAAGAGTCAAAAAAATATTCGTACTTTTTTCTTATCTGTTTCATACAAATTTTGGTTCCCAATCGATCGGTTTTGGTTTCGGTATTATATAAAGTTTCGCCCCTTCCTGACTATAATAATTTTTAACTTATCAGGATAGTAATTCAAGGACACGTTCTCATTGCTTTAAATTGAAATCCCTGCTACACCACCACACGGAATTTCCAAACCTAAATGCATTTAGTTTGTATCGAGCCAAATACGAGTAAAATATTTATAAGTACTAGAAGAAAAAAAAGAAATGTAATACCACATATGACTGAATTGACCTTGCCTTAAAATGGTCCAAACACACATATCTGGTCTCATCTCATCAGTAAATTACAACACTGTAATAAAATTCCAAGTTGCTAATGGTAAAGTTGTACAAAAACCAAAAAAAAAAATCAAAATTATGTTATTTTCTTTTACAAGGAACTGGCTTGAAAAATGGATTCTTACGTTGATTGTAAATTGTATGACCTTTTTTTTTTTAGATGCAACATTTAACCTCGCTATTAAAACCGTTTAATTTTTCGTCTGATAGAATTTTCTGAAATAAACTTCAAAATGAATTTTAACAGAAAGTCATCAGACCGTATCTTTCCTATTTAAATTTTTTTGTTACTTGTATGATTATATTGATTAATTATGGTAGACTCGTACTGAAATTTTTTTTTTGAACAATGCTTATGCTCGCATTGTCTTTTAAAATACATAAGATATATGTGCATCACATTAATGAAAGTTTTTTTGGTTCTCGTACACGATTCATATTTAAAACTCAAGTTGGGTAGGAATTAGGTAATATGCCAGATAGTCACCTTGCACATACACAGAGGCCTACCGAATGGGAGGAGGGTGTCCTTCCCCTCCAAAACGTTTGGGAATTAAAAAAATTTGGGTAACAGTTGGTAGAATTTGGAAAAAATGAAAAGTAATGGAATGTTGGAATCGGTGACAGTTTTACCAAGGAGTCTCTTCGGATTTGTGCCCACAGTGGCCGATTTCATTTTCCAATATTTACGGTCATTTTTCGACCTTTTATACCTAATATTTTGTAAAATTTTCATCCTCGCTTCACTCGGGATAAATATACATATTTAAGTTTATCAAAATATCCAACGAAATCGAAATGCAGAGGCATACCAAACAGGGGGGGGGGGTGTCACACCGCCACAAGCGTTCCACAGTTGGTAGAATTTGGAAAAAATAAAAATTAATAAATTGTTGGAATCAGTAACGGTTATTACTGTGGAACCTTTCTGGATTTGTGCCCACAATAACCGATTTTTAGGGGTGAAAAGTTTTGCATGTTTACAATCATTTTGCGACCAGTTGACCAAATATTTTGTAAAATTTTCACCCTCGCTTCGTTCGGGTTGTACTTATACGGTTACATTTTCTAACACATCAAAGGAAATTTAAATCCTGTAACCCTCCCTTCCACCTACCGAAGTGGATCGTACATTTTTGCCTCATGTTGAAATACAGATGAAAATATTTAGATATTGAGAGGAAGCTTGTATCAAAACTAGTCAGTACTTGACTTACATGAGAGTGAAGTCACATCCAAGGGAGGGAACTTTTGGGCTTTGGCTTTCCTAGAAATTTTTTTGAAAAATAAATTTGAAGTATACCTTTTTGCGGAATGAATCAATCTTAACATGTAATAAAATTTGGCATTTAGAATTTATCGATGCGCTAGATCACTTTTTTTTAACCGTCTATTCCTAATGTTTCAGAAAAATTTTTTCCTCACTTCCCTCGGGCGTTTCTCTGTATTTCATTTCTGAAAGAAATTCGTTGAAAATTCTTCTCCAGTGATAATTTTAACGTGATGTTTTCGTCCCTTATTTTTGTAAAATGATGACAAAGAATGTTCTGCCTCTGGTCGCAAAATATGCAAAACTGTCCGTCACTGGTTGAAATTGGAAAAACAATAAAATTCCAGAATAGTTTAATGATAGCGATGTTTTCTTACCAAAAATGTACGTTATGAAACTTGCTGTTTTGCAAAGTTTTATGAAAATCTAATATTCAGGCTACTCATAAAATTTTGAGAAATCAGTTAAAAATTTTGAAAGTTGGTAAAATTGGTTGGTAAATTATGAAAAATTGAATTGAAGATTACCCCCTTCCCTCCAGAGCTCATCGCTTCGGAAGGCCACTGATCCTGTGCATTGTTAACTCCCTCCCCTAAATCACCTGCCTCTGGAAAAATGCCAAATCAACCTAAGGCTACTAGCCGGTAGTTGATAACTTCTTTCGGCAACTTGCTAGTAGTGGATAGTCCAGTAATTAATAACACAAAAAATGTTCAAAACGGTGTTTCATCAATTTAAATACCATTATTGATTATCCAAAAATATTTTCTGCCCTAAATATTACTTTCTGAGGTGCAGAGGCTATCAAGTATAGCAAATGTACAAAAAATTAAATTTGGTAATAATTGTGAATTTCTAATAACAA
>FIZR01019757.1:0-86275 GCA_900060175.1 Ferrisia virgata | reverse complement strand
TTTGTTATAGCTGATAGAAGAAATTTATTTGTTATTACTATTTTTCTGTGTTCAGGAAGAAGTTCGCCAATTTCACAGTAAATACTATCGATTGGTGAGGAAGGAAGAGCACCGATGCACATACGTAAGGCTGCATTTTGCATTGTTTTTAGGATGGAAAGAGGTTTGTTTGATGAATTATTGAAAGCAGGATATCCAAGGTTTTCATTAAGGTTTCTTTTAAAGAGAGAAAGTGTGGGGTCCAATTTAGTCTTTTATCGAAAGTTGAACCTAAAAATTTTGAGCAGGATTTGAATTGGAGGGTACGTTTATTTAAAGTCAACAGTAGAATGTTAGATTTTATTTTATCATAAAAACAGAATACAGTGAGTTTTTGATTCAAAGATAGAAAGTTCATTTAAATGAGGCCATTTTTGACTTTAATTTAAGGTTTCTTGAATGACACATTTTGAAATTTCAGGATTTTGGGAACGAATAGAAATATTTATGTCATCTGCAAAAATTCTTAAAGAAACTGGTCGGTGAACTACTTTATGAATGCTATCTATTGACATAATGAACAGTATTGTGCTAAGGACTGATCCTTGTGATACTCCATTTTCAATTTCATATGATTTTGAATAGGTATTATTTATTCGAATTCGGAAATTTCTGTCTTCGAGGAAGTTTTTAATGAAGAATGCAAGGTGTCCACAAATACCTATGGTACGTAAGTTTTCTAATGTATTTTGTGCCTTCGAGCTTTATCGTAAGCTTTTTCTAAATCGAAAAATTGTGAAATTACACTTTCTCTATTTCGGAAAGTCAAATTACTCGGAATGAATGCCGATGCATCGGCGTTTAGACTGGGATTTTCATCATCCAAGTCCATATCCAAGTAATGTCAAGTACATGTTGCGTAGTTATCGGTTGAAGGGGTTTCTCATTAAGATGAAGCACTCTGTATGCGTAGCACTATTTTTCAAGAATTCAAGTTTGAAATTTCCGAACATATTGCTAAAGCAAATCGCACAATTTTTTTAAAAATCTTGTCTTTTTCAATTATAAAAATAATAACCGAGAATTAAGTTTCATTACTTATACACGTGTCTTTTTTCCCAACTCTATTTCGGTGAAGATTATTACTATCCAACGCAGGCCTGTATATGAAAAACGTACTAAAACCCTATCTAAAAATATATAAAATTTCCGAGTCGAACGGTATTTTATACTTTACGTTATTTTTTCCATGCGATGATTTTGTTGAACGAGACCACATTCGCATAAAGCAACGAACTCGAGTTTACGACAATAGACTCAAACAGCCGAATACAGATAAGCGATGAAACGTTAATTTGGTGTAAAAAATTTGTATTTACCAGTAAGTAAATCAGAGAGCGACTCATTCGACAATATCTGTCGTAACATTATGTAGAATAGGTACGTGGGACGGATTAAAGTGAAAATTAATCATAAAAATGAATTTACCACGTTAACGAGTAACGGATAATCTCGTTCTTTTGAAATTATCTCCGTTTCTCGTACATTTATGATACGAAATAACGGGCTATAAATTTGATAAAAAAAAGTTGTATAGTAAATACAACGCTGGTATATTATTATAGTATGAACTTATTACCTTATACTATTTGAAATGTAATGTATAGCCATATTTTCACTACGTTGACATTTACTTGATACGAAATGTTGAAATACCTACTACACTTATAGCGTATAAATGTATGCATCATGTAAACAACCAACGATTATCAAATAAAACCATAGTAATGGCGCTATCTGTACTCAAAGGTTGGTATTATAAAAGGAAAAGGTCCCTTTGCGTATACGCCGTTTAAGAAACTCTTTAAGTGGTAACACTGAAGAATTAACGACCTTCAGGAAGCAACTATATGGGAAAATTATGTTTGGGGAAAATCGTAGTACGAAAATATGTTCAGTACCTTTTATCGCGTTTGCCAGTTTAGGTACGATTTTTCGTCGTTTTATCTATTTTTTCGTAATTGGATTGTATATCTTGTATACCACCTTATACCTAATATAAATGTATAAACATGTTTCTCGATTACGTGAACATATCGACGATGGTGTAACTCGGCCGGTATCGGTTGATGTAATTTTTTTTTTATAACTAATTCTTTGTTGTCCAATGATCGTCGGAGGATTTATGGGTATGTCACATAGATACGCAATGCTCACCGCCGTGTCTCAACAAAGAAGTCAGAATTCGCACATTTATCATAATAATACATCGCAATTCTACACCTCGAATACTCCCGGATCGGTTAATATATTACTAGGAGGGTAAGTGTACACGTACATTACGGGTTATTCATTCTTTCATTTTTGTTATTCGTCTGTTTTCCAACATCATCACGTGTATTAGAAGGAAACGGACGTGTTTGAATTTGTAGTATTATGTGTGTTGCGGTTCGTTCGTACACGTTACTACCACTTTTCTAGGTAATTTCAAAAGGTTGAAATGAAGGTTTTTTTCGTCGAGCTATTAAATCGTGATTTTTACCTTGTTCCTATCCACGTCGTCGTTACCTATTTCTTTTTGTGTTTTTTTTTCTCCTTTTTTTTTCTTTTTTTTTTCTTTTTTTTTTTACCCACGCCGCCACCGATATTCACGTTATTTCCACGAGCTATTGTTTTGATTAGATTCATTCGCGTTGTGTACGCGTCTCTCGTGTCTGGCTGTTGTCATGGTTTACCATTTCGACATTTATATTCGGCACATTTTACTATATACACATATATATATACGCTCTCTTATTTCCTCGTAGAGTCTACCCATACCTGTTGGTAATAAGGTCGTTTAATTTATCAGATTGCTTTTTCGGATAAATAAATTACTACATGTCAGCGTCGTACGAGCGTATTACACACTACACACAGGATACATAACCTCCGGGATATATGTGTAAAAATGCCATCTTCATTTCACATTATCGTAGTCTAGCCTTTCGAATATTTTCCATTATTTTTCTAATTAGTCTACGTGGTTGGTTTTGCTTTTCTATATTCTTCGCCTCGTTCGAAAACGCAGACGGTGGCGTCGTACAAAATTAAGCTCTTTAAAGTTCATAAAAAGCTGCCAGTCTCGAGAAATTCTATCCACGAGAAATAGTTCATTTTACGAGAAGAAATTTAACACTTAATCTTATAATTTACAGGAGTAAATTTTTTCCTCGCCAAGTGTTTAGCTAATTTAAGATATTATAAGGGTCTTAATGTATAACAAAGAAGAATACTTTAACGAAAAAAGTAATCAATTACACAAAAAGTTAAAATTAACTAGCGTGAAAATTTCATTCTACGTAGAAGAGCCAATGAACTCGATTAGCTCGAGCGCTGTTGTGTTGAAACAAAAAAACGGGGGGGGGAGGGTAATGTAACAAAGAAAAAAAAAACAAAATTCAACGTAACCAATTATAAAAAATTTTAATAGCTCCGATTCCCTATGTTTTTTTTTTTTTTCATCTCGTCTTCGTGGAATATAAATGAATACGAGGAACAACCTAAGAGTATTTAGTTGGTGAAGAAAACAAGCCATTTATTAATTATTCGTACAGAACATTAAGTAACTTAATAATTTTTTTCTCTCGATTTAGATTTTATTTATGTTAATTTTTTTGTTTCAACTTCATGCCTAAAAATTTCCCTTTACCTCGTTCAAATGATTTTTACGTGTGAACAAAATAATTCAACGGCGGTGAAAAGTCTACACCAAAGCAGACATACCCGAAACCCACTATTTGTTTCACTATCGCTGGACTATTTTCTTTCGGAGAAAAATATAAAAACAATTCGTACTTACGAATCTCGTACGCTATTTCTGAAACTTATACTACAACGAATATAAACTAAATATTACATAACGTGGACACCGGAACGCAAAATGCGATTGCCTGAAGTAAATATACGAGTCGAATAGGAAAAATGATGATATTGCCATTGGTCGGTATCCTGCAACGTTGTTCGTATACCGAATAGAAGCAGACGAACGAAGCGAAACACAACAAAAACACGATATCGGTTAAATATAAAAAAATGCTCGTTAAATTTTATCACATAACGTCGACCATCGATTCTCGGGTCAATTAAGTAATTACCCCTTCATTTCCAACAAACCACATAATAATTTCGCGAGCAAAAATGAAAATTCCATAACCATAAAAGCTAACGTTATTTTCCACCATACTCGATGTTGGCAATAAAATCTAACGCCTGCTAACAGGTGATTCGGTAATCAGAATTACATCCACGTACGAAAAATACGCCAATCTGAACTTGCAAGGCGAAAATCAATCATTATTATCGTTCAGTCGGACGTATTTTTCCTTTTATCGCAATTTCTACAGTTGTAAATTTTTGCCGGTTGAAAGATCGTGATTTGAAAAGCTGCGTGAAAAATTTTTTATACCTAATGCTTACCTATTCCTCCTTCTGTACATATATATACATTTTTTTTTACCAACCAATCAAAAAAAATAAGAAAAGGTAATGGAAAAAATATGAATAAAAATACTGGAGAAATTATGATTTGAATAAAATACATTTGAAACGTGGTACGTTTACCTACGACTAGAATAAATTTCCACATTGAAAGTGAAAAAGAAAAAAAAATACGATGCTTTTTCGAGATGGTTTTCATGAAATGTTGGAATTGAGTGAATTGTAACATTTATGGTATTGAAAAAAACGCAATGATGTTTCTTAATAGAAGTTTGAAAGATGAAAGTTGATTCTGAAGTGAATAGTTTAAATCGCAAAAAAAACAAACACATCGAGGACTCCTACTAAATGTAAATGTCCATTTTCAACCTATTACCTCGATTGAGTCGCAGGAGGGGGAGAGATCGCAGGACCAACTTGAAAAATATCCATAAAAACCACTTTAAGGGGGTTCAAAAGGGACTGAGATTTTAAACCCTCAAAAAACGAATTTCATACTTTCACTAAATCTATACGTTAAATTTCAACCCACCAGTTGAATTTTGGCCCGAAATAAGAACCAAACAAACTCGAAAAACAGCGAAACCCTGTCCAAAAATTACCATTCTCAGTGCACTAAGAAAGCGCAATGAAGCTAAAAAGTGAAAACCCCGAAAAGTTACGTATACGACCCCTACTAAATCTACACTTCAATTTTAAACCCCCTAGTTCAACTTGGAAGGGAGGGGAACTTGCGCCAGGCAACCTAGAAAAATTACAAAAACTGAGCAAAAATCCACTTTTTTGAAGCTGCGAAAACTACAAAAAGCACATATATGACACTTTATAACCCTCTAGTTTAATTTGAAGGGGTATTAAACAAGGAACCGACCTTTTAAAGACTCCTAACCTCCTCCAAACCACAGAAATGTGACGTAGGAATTTGATTTTTGAATACTTCATACATTACAAATCTCGATTATCTATAAATTGGCTCTAAAAGAAACAAAACTAAATTTTCGACTTCGACGTCATGTGCACTCATACATGAATCCAATTTCAGCTACCTAAGTCAATGGTGAGGGGGAGGTTATACGAAGAACCAACTCGAAAAAGAAAACAAAAACTGTTCAAAAGTTGGAATTGTAAGGCGATGCAATTGAGTAAAAAAAAGTCGAAACTCCGCCAACAAAAACACAAATAAGACCTCTACTAAATTTTCATTATAAATTTCAACCATCCAGCTCAATTTGGGAAGGAGTTATGCGAAGAAACAGCTCGAAAAATTGCAATAACCGTTTAAAAACTCACTTTTTCGAGACTATAAGGGGGTATGACGGGGCTGAAAAGCCTAAACGCCCAAAAAATGCATGTAAGATCTACAATAAATCTACATTCCAAATTTTAGCCTCCCAGCAGCAACTTTTTTCAGGATCTAGGTAGAAAAGAGATCCCTCTATATCTCTCTTCCTAATTGCTATAAAAGATTTACTTTTGAAGAAGTTACATAACTTTTAAATTTCTGTCATTTGGTTTGAAAACCAGCAATTTTTGCGATTTTACCCTTCAAAGACACTTTTCCTCGTGAACTTGACTCAATTTTGACCCAAAATCATGCAATTAATAGAAAAAATTCTAAATTAATTCTGATTATCTTTCTATAAAATCAAAAGGAATACAATATATTCAATCAATGTAACTAAAATTCATAAATAAATAACTATAAACCTAGAGAAGAATATCCTTACATTGAAAAATTTCTTTAAATGAATTCAATTAAAATTTTCTAATAAAAAATAAATTATACAGGATGTTTTACTTTAATAGTGCTTCCGTCATACAACAAATAGAGTAGCTCAACTTGAACTTATGTATAATATTTTGCCTATTCTAACTATTGCAAGAGCAAAGATGCAACTATGTGATTTTTTTTCTCTAAAAATCTGAGGTTATTTTAAAAATTTTCCAATTTTTTATCCTAAAATTCTAAAGATGACCGGTTTGCGTTAAAGTGTAACGTGTATGACACAGTATTCCGAGTAAAAAGCATTCAGAGTAGAAATAAAGTGGTTTGTGAGATACCATAAATAATGAAAAAAAAGACAATGATTTACAAAAAAAAATTCAAATTTCTGCTCATACCTTTTAAAAAAGGTTTCATAAGTATCCATTCAGAAAATTCTTCTTGATGCAGCGGAATACTTCGCCCCCCCCCCCACTTGATACGATCATTATTTTTTCTATTTAAAAGTTTTGGAAAAAAATTCCCATAGAGACCTAAATTTCACACAAAAACTATTTTTTGCTAGAATATCGAACTAATTTGCAAACAAAAACAATTTCAAAGTTTTGCTCATAACTTTTAAAAAAGCTTTTATTGGTATCCATTTAGAAAATTTTTATTATGACGGTAAGGTAGGCCCACCACTTGACACGATTATATTTTTTCCGAGTTGGGTAGAATTTTTTAATTTTTTCAGAAAAAAAATGGGTTCTCAGATAATAATAAGTGAAATACCTCAAAATTTTCACAAAACATTATTAGGTATCTTTAAAAAAGAAACTTTTAGGGCCGACAAATCCCTCCCTCGCTTAGAATATCCCCAGGAAAAATCATGATTTTAATCCAAATGTTCAGAAGAATGATGAGTCTATCGATATGAATTTTTCCAACATTTTCCACCCCTTTAAGAGGGGGGGGGGATAATTGACAAAAGAAAAATTTGAATTGCAGCAGCTGTGAACCGGAGGGGAGGGGATGTATTTAAAATTTTTTTCATAAAAATTTGGGTTTTGATGAGTATAATTTTTAGAAATTATTATAAATTTTTTTTTGGAACTTGGACGGTTCTCATTCTCAAAACCTTAAACTTTGATACTAAACTGATGTACATACCAAGCCATGTAGGGATTCTTGAAAACGAAGGAATAGACCATCACGCAAAATCAACTATTAGCTTTTTTAATGTCAATTCCCTGTCTATTCAGGATCTAAAAAATCTCTCCATTCAAACTGAACTTTCAAAATGGCAGAACCTCTGGTCGACAAAAACTCAAAACAAATTCTATCAACATAAAAAATCCATAAAACCGTGAAATAATTTATCACACCATAACACGGCTCTGAATTGGATACACCAAACTCACACACAATCATCTATTTCAAAAATCCCCCAAACCTGCATGTCAATTCTGCTATGCTGAATCCATCTCCATACATCACCTCCTCTTTGAATGCCCGAACCACAACCTTAAAATCCAAACAATCAATATAAACATACCCGATGGTAAAGACGAAATTAACAAATTCCTTTCCTTCATCTCCAAAATTAAACTAAATAAACTAAAATCATGAGGAATATCTTGATAAGAAGGGGAAAAATGGTCAACTGTGACATATCATCAATGATCAAATTTTCATTTTTAATTTTTATTTTTGTCACAGAATAAGAAAAGATGGGTAATAAATACAGATAGTAATGGGTAACAAAGACAGGGTGACAGAGTGACAGGGCCCATAATGCCATGACCCATGAAAATTGAAACAGGCCTAAATGAAAATAAAATGTTCAGATAAAGGTAAAAAGTGAATGGTTCTCAGCTCAACTTCAAGAATCGAAAATTTAAATAAATCGATGGATTAATGGAAAGATTGAAATTTCGGAAATAAAAAAAGGAAAAAATCAAATTCAGGATTCTAAATTTTCAATGCCAGACCATGAGCCGCGACTAGTTCATTGAAGATAAAGAATGTCAAAATGACAAAAAAATTAAATTATTAATAAAAAAATTTTAATTTTAAATCCCTAAAAATGATTAAAATCGCAATCTATACTCATTTACGACAAGTTGACAAGTGAAAATAAAAATCAATAACTGACCTACCCAAAAATGATCTTAATGGTTTCCTACGATCTCAAAACTGACTACTTTGAACCTCCCCTCAGGACAATAGTCCTGAATAGCATGATTTCCTTTCACAACGTACCAGACATGATTAGGCTGAAAATAGAGCAGCAACTATACCTGCTATAAATGTCGAATACGAAATGATTTGAAAATTGACTAAACCTTGTACATGTAATAAGAGATACAAATAACTAACTCATTTCACATTAGTGTTGTTATATAATGCCTGCGGTTGAATACAGTACACGTATACGATCAAAGGAGTAAAGCTGACAATAATTTAAATATTTTACAGCTTGATTTACAATCAGTCGTACGCTTTTTCACTTTGATTATTCGGCAGTGAAAACGCAGCATGTGACACACTTTTGTCTACGTGCTACATACCTTCTTCAGTCAAGCAAACAATACCACCGTTAATCACACGAATTACGTTATCTCGCAAATTCATTACAAACGAAAAGCTGCACTACATAGACATGCCTACCAACATAAGTAACAATCAGAACCCTCTTACTATACCTACACATTAGAGAATAAATTCTTCGTTAACTTCATCGATCTGCATTAAATGTATAGAGCGTATATAGTATAGCACAGCACATCTACTATAAGTAATGTAGGTTGTCTACCTGTCCCTGTTTTTGAAAGAACTAGACCTGTGCGGAATCGGTAAGTAAGCGCGCTAAGTACATATGCAATATGCATACAATGTGTCAAAAACGATGTCATTATTTTCAAGGAGATTCAACCCAGACACATAATAATTTCTCGACAAAATAGTTCCAGGGTATAATTACTCCGTATGTTTATTCGTTTTGTTTCAAATGCATTAACCTGCATTTAAACTATGTCACGCCAAAGTTCTGTGTACAGTACCAGAACTGCGCAAACTGCGCGCAATTTAGAAGAAGAAATAAAAAAGCACCACCTTGAGCAGTTGTAATTTATAATAAAAATGAAACTACGGAACGTTTAATCACAAGAAAAAATAAAATAACAAGAATCCGAAAGACGATTATTTTGAAATTTAAAGTTTTCCTAATTACGAGCAGAGGGTAAAAGAAAAAAAAACGTAGCTAGGCACATACCTATAGTTACGGAAGCGAGAAAAATTTCAACAAGCTGGTGAAATGAGATAAAAGCTAGCGCGAGGCAAGGTGAAGAAACGCAGACGTTTCAATCAAGAGTGTTTTTTTTCCCTCACGTTGACAAATTTCAGTAAATAAAGAAAAACGTGAAATATTTACCGTTCGTTATCATTGTATAAGTATACAGATTTAAAGCACCATGAAGCTATACAAGAGGCACTTGGGCGTGAAAAGTACTCGATACAATTCGACTGAAAAATAAATCGTCTAAATTTGAAACCGTTGCTAAGGCTGTACTTATACGAATAAGCTATACCTATACATACGAATACAAAGTCTGAAAATGAAAAAAAAATAAATAAAATGTGACGAACTATTAAGCTGACGGGCGCTCACACAGTGTAGTTATTTTGCCGCAGTATAAGGCGATTTAAAGCTGCATACGTCGTGTACATAAATCTACGTATATATACCAGATGTGGTCACCTATGTAATCAGCTTAACCGACCAATAAACCATTTTACACGAGATGTTACTTTGGACACATTGTAATACCCGAAAAATACCCACTCCGAACGAGATAATCACACCCAATCGACAGATTGGTAATTTACAGCGTGACAACAGACAAGACGAACGAATGAAATTCCGCAGCATCGAAATCTCAACGAGATTTTCATTTATTCTGCAACGTGATCTTTCATTATGAGTAAATTTCCACATCGAAAGAATTTCTCAATACGAAATTTATATAAGACGAAACGACGCGACGAGACGATAGTACGTATTCAATGACTTTTGATTATACCGTTTCAAGTCCAATAGATAGAAATACTTCGGCTTTAGGGCGAATAGATTGAAATCCATTCTTGCGATTTAAATTAAAAAATAAAACTCGATAGCAACGAACAAGTCGGTACCCGGGTGAATGAAATTTTGGTCTTTGAAAAGAGTATATTATCGAGAGATTTTGGTTCGATTTCAAAAACAACCAACAACGTAGCAAAGAGTTGAACGTTTGAGAGTGTACGTCAATTCTCCCTTCATCCTGGCCATACCATTCTCAAGTATTACAAATTTGAAAGAAAAGAAAAAAAAAGTAAATTATAGGTTGAGAAAAATTTCAATTTGATGAATACAATAGTAATACTTTTACCCAATAGATGGACCATCCTAATCAAATATTTACCTTTTTTTTCCTCTTCGTTTATAGAGGGTTTTCACAAAAAAAAATAAAATATCATTTTACACGAAAGAAATCAAATTTTCGTTGTCTGCCAATTGTATGTTACAAATTCAAGTTTCAAAAATCCTAATTTCAAATCTTCTTTCCAACAAAAACACGTTATGAAAATGTACCTAGACTATCCTGAGAGATATTTGAATTGATTTTTAACCAACACTGTGTACTTAAAATCTCGTCCTTGATCTTCGATTGAAAATATTTTCGTAAAGAATTTTTCCAAAGTGGTATCAACTTTTATATCTGTCAACAACTTTTTTCTCACGATAATTACTTACATAACTTATTCGACCACGAATCGCAAAATAAAATTAATTCACAGAAAATAAAACGCAGGTCTTTCTGATGAATCATGCCTATTTCATTTGTTCGTTAAAAGGCTCATAATCCAGTCAAATTAGCATTAAATAACGAAAACATTTTTGACTAGAATTTTTTTTCAGAATTTTAAATTTCCATTCCCCCCTCCCCCCCCCCCCCCCCCCCCCCCCCCCCCTTTTTTTAGAAATTTAAAATTCCCCTCCCCCCCCCCCCCCCCCCCCCCCCCGCTTCCCACCCCAACAACATTCAAAATCGGATTTATGCTTCTCCTCCAATATCCCCATTTGTACCTTAAAAACAGGTTCTTTACTAATAACGTTACCTAACTTTGTTGCTAAACGTGATACAGAAAAAATATTGGATCAAAAACTGTAGCTGATCAAATTTCCAATAAAAAAGTTTCCAACATATTTTTTTCGAAGATCGATTGAAACATTTTAAAATCGGTTTTAAAAGGTCGCGTTATGAGCTAACGTGATGTTCCGCGTGATGTTTCTATCGTGTCGCGACAGCCAGCGACTGACGTTCGTAAACACGCGGGCTCAATTCTTTTTCAACAAACCTAAATAGATTTCCAAGACTAAATCTCATGTTACCCCATGTTAAAGTAATTACCGTTTGAATTAAGGTACAATATGCATGTAATATTTCATAATTACTTTAATCTTGTAAAGTAGATTTATTGTAATCGTAATTTTCACAAATTATCTGCCCCTGGATCATCGATATTTCCCTCTGATTCAGCATCAAATTTGCTATAAAAGGTAAAATTGAAAAATTGCGTTTAACCATCTAAAATTGATGCCCTACATTCATTTTGAGGGGCGTTTCTCAAAAAATCGTGGAAAAACGTAAAAATTTTCAATTTTGATTTTGTGAACAGTTTTTGAACTTTGAGACAGTTCTGCAAATTGGAAAAATTGAGTTGGGAAGCTAAAACTTTTACATGATTTTGAGGTCATTTCGCAACTATTGTTACTCCACCGTTTGCAGATTTCCAAAAAAAAGCAAAATGCCCCCCTTCCCCCGAGTCAGATATGCTGAAAGAGAATTAAATCCGCATATCTATTAACGTTGGCCATTGGCTCTTACAAGATACCCTTTTCAAACTCATTTTAAAGTGTTTAAATCGATTTTCGAAAAAAATATGCAATGATCTTTTTTATTGGAAATTTGATCAGTTACATTTTTTGATTCAATATTTTTTCTGTATCGTGTTTAGAAACAACGCTAGAAAACGTTATTGGTAAAAAAAACTTGTTTTGGGGTACAAATAGGAATATTGGGGGAGGAGCACCATTTTGATTTTGTCTGATATTTGATACGTTGTTTATTGGGTGATTTTCGATTCCGCAAAAAAAAATTCATTCATTCTTCCGTCATTTTGTCATTTTTTTCGCTAATTTGACTGGACCATCACATTAAAAATCTAACAAAACATATTAGGATGGATCCGAAAAAAAAGAAATGTTTTTTTCGTATATCTATGTAACTTAATTAGCCTGCATGGTTTATTACCAGGCTACCATGGGCTTCCACAGTAGAATCATCTTCAAAAAAAGAAAAAATCTAGTTTATCATTCAATAAATACGAAAAAAAAAATTGAATCGTCCTCCTTCGTTGAATAGTTTATTTTTGGGTCAAAAATACCCTGACGAGGGAACGATCAGAAGTGTCCATCGTCAATCTGCATAAATGGTTGCCCATCATGTAGTACTGCAGGCTCCTGCATGCACACCATATTTTTATTGGCTAGCAGGTGCTAGCAGTGTTGCTAGCATCAAAAAAGTGATACCATAGAAACTACATTATTTTATATTTTTTTTTAAATAAAATATAGGATGGGTAGGAACCCGTGAAATGGGTAAAAATATTGATATGAACAAGTTGTCTACCTCAAAATTTAAAGGAGCAGTGATTTTGAAGAATCAAAAATTGGTAAAAATATTTTTTTGTTATTAAAGGTTCTAGCGTAACTTTTCAAACGAATGAAAATTGTCTTTTAGAAAAATTGCATATCTTCAAAATTGAAGGATCTGAGTGCTTGAAAGTTTTACAATCGCTAACTGATGAATTTTGATGCTCCTCTTTCCAAATCAAAATTAATATATTTTATTTTTACCATTAATAACACTGAGTTAGAGTGAAAATTTAATCTGCATTCCACGCAGCCCCTTCAATTTTAAAGATAGACAATTTGGTAAATAGCTATTTTCATCCACCTTGAAGAGTTGTGCAAAAATCTTTGATCATAAAAAATATTCTGACAAATTTTTGATTTTTCTGAATCATTGCTCCTTCAAACTATGATTTGGGCAACTTGTTGATGTGATAACTTTTACTCATTTCATTGGTATTGGAAAAATGAATGAAATAATCATCCGATCATAAAATTAATTTCTTTCATGTCAGTAAATGTTAACTCGAAAAAAATTGACGACATGATTATTATCAATTGAAAATTTCATTCTCGACAACTTTACATCCATGTAAATTTTCCTTAGGACGCATCGGTCCCGAGTAAATTCGTAAAATGTGCTTTTTGGCATTTACAATTTGCAAAATTTTAACGAATCTGTGGTGTGGGAACGTCAGCGAACTGCTAATCCAAAAGTGAACTATTCAGTAAAATTCATTTTCATCAGGGTTAGCAGAAGGTTTAAATTCACAATTTTTTACCACTTTCATTTGAAGTTATTTTTGAATTTTTTTTCAATACCTTATACCACTTCCGATTAAAAAACTGAAACTAAAACGCCTTGCGCAGCTCTCTACATACAATCAGGCACCTGGCACCTGTCTATTTCACCTAAAAACCAGCTAAGTGATTCTACTAACAGCTCTACAAAAAAAAAACAAAATTCAAACAAAAAAAAATCACCCTTTGTCGTTTAGTTTTTGAAAATTATTTTTCTGAAATTTTCACTCCCAGTTGATACTGTTGAAATGAAATCTAAAAATAGAAGTGAGTACAACATGAATGAAAAAGTACAGATGCAAAAGTATAGAAATGGTGGTATACTAAATCAGGGTCACTCAAGGTGCTTCTAATTAAGTACGTATCGAGCTTCGCTAAAGCAAGCTTATTCGTGAGTGTTTCTAGTCCCTCCCTTCACACGATTTTTATCAACACCAGAAACCTTGCGATTGTAATTTCGACGAAATAGTTTTCACGCGGTTGTCTGAGGTCAAATAGCTGTAATAAGTACGTATTTTCTTTCCGAATAAGCAAATGAATAAAAAATAAAAACAAAGCTGCTCACTCCTTAAACATCTCCAAGTACCTCTTGACGTCATAAAAAGCTTATCGACATTCTAGTCTTTTTCTCGACAATATTTCTTCTTAAGCTCATTAGAGAGTATTTTTGCGCTTCCTTGGACATAATAATATGAATGAGGAATAATTTCCGAATGAAGTACTTATACACAAATATTTTCCGCAAAAATAGATTCGTGTCGTTTTGTTAATAACAAACAAAGTTTGTAGAATAAACTTATAATATACACTTTTCGTGCTCATTTTACTCAATTTATCGAATTATAATTTTTTTAACTAAACTCCCTAGTTCAGAAAAAATTCATCGCTATTTCGGGAGGAGCAATCGGCATGAAAAGTAGAAAGTCCCGAAAAGCACATCTATGAACTCTGCCAAGCTACGTAACAAATTTCAACTTCCCAGCTCAGTTTGGAGAGGAGATGGGAGAGGAAAAGTTCTTTTTCACGGTCAAAAAAGAGAAAAATCTCATATCCTCTCCTAATTGATCTAAGAAACTGAATTCGAGTGGCTCAAAAAGGAACATTTTTTGCAATTTTAGCCTCTTAGTACGCCCTTCCCCAAATTTATACATGGCTAAATTGTGATCCGAGGTTAACCTCACTCCAGAATATCAAATACACCGCCAACCCAAGCCTATTTTCCAACGATTTTAGTCGATATTGAGCAGAGAAAATGATTTTTAGTTTCGAGTGGGGGGGGGGAGAAAAAATCTGGAAACCAGGGGGTTGAGGGTACATTAGATCAATTTTAGAAATTTAAAGAATTGAGTTTCTTAGTCTTACCATGTAATTTTGAGGTTATTTCGCAACTATTCTGATTAATAATGAGCAGAATTGATTCCATTCTTCAATTAAGACATGTTTTTATTATAATATTCTCAAAAAAGAACTCCTAAGAAATTCAAAAAAGAGCCATTTTTCTTCTTCTGGCTTCAACTTTTCAGGTTAAAATAAATTCTAGAAGAATCAATTCCGAATTTATCAGAAATCTCAAAAAAAATCACATTGTGATTCTTTAAAATGGCCATTTATTCAATAGAAACACTCAACACAAGACACAAGATTAAAGCAGTAAAAAATAATTTGTTTTTTAGAGTATTTTGTTGGATTATCAAGTTTGATTTTTGTGCTAAAACAAATAAAATTTGGTTTTGTCTTCTGGCTTTAAATTTTCAGGTTATTTCAAAATCGATTCTCCGAGGGTAAAAGAATCGATTCCCGATAAACTAAAAATTTCAAAAAAATCGAATCGTGATTCTTTATTTCAAGAAGAGTTTATTAAGAATCGGAATCGATCCAGAATCGCTCATCACAATTTGTGATCCTCACCTTTTACAGATTTCCAAAAAATCAGCCTACTCGTTATTTCAGGTTTTTAAGTTTTTGTCCAGTTTCACTATAATCTAATTTTTTCGGGAAAACCCCTCAAAATAATCTCATTTTTTAGAGGGTTTTGCAATCTACGTCAAGACCCATCATTCAAAATTCCAAAGACAGGATTGAAAATATTTTTATGAGTTCCGCAACAACGTTCCAGAATAGTTCACGAAGCCTGAAAATACGGCCCCTTTCACCCATCTTAACCATCGCACATTTGGATGGGGAAATTTCCAGGCTGGGGTTTTTTTAAGGCGCTGAATCATTTTCGAAAGAATTTTCATCCTCAGACCCAAGGGAGAGTGTGGGTAGAGAGTTAAAATTCAATTTTGAACAAAATTTCAAGTGGGGTTTTAAAATCCTTGTTTCTCAGCCTTTTGAACTCATTCCCCACGTTATTTTTTCGAAAATGTTCAAATGAAAGAGGGAAAGGGAGGGGTCCAAATTCAATTTCGGGAAAAATTTCGAGTGGGGTTTCAAAATCCATCTTTCTTAGCCTTCTGAATTCAGTTCCGACGATATTTTTTGAAAAAAGTCCTAAGGGGTGGCGAAAGAGAGAATTGAAGTTGATTTTTTTCACGTGCATGTAAATATTCAAATTAATATACATAACTGAAAAATTTCAAGCATATGTATCGCTATCTTCTTCATTGTCTTCATCTCCAATTTCTACATTGTCTTCATCTTTATCTTCAGAGTAACAATGTGAAGAATATAAAATAAAATTATCAGTTAAATTTTGACCCCCTTCCTCACTTTCTTTCGGGCTTTTTCGAAAAAGTAACATTGGAACTGAATTCAGAAGGCTGAGAAACATACATTTAGACACCCCATTCAAAATTTTGCTAAAACTGAATTTGACCCTTTCCCCTCTCCTCCCCCTTTCCACTTTTTCGAAAAAATAACATCGGAATTGAATTCAGAAGACTAAGAAACATACATTTTGACAACCTACTCGAAAATCTTCAATTTTGACCTCTGTCCCCCCTCCCCTTTGAACTTTTTTGAAAAAATAACATCTGAACTGAATTTAGAAGGCAACAGAACATATATATTTTGGTAGCCCACTCGAAATTTTTCTTGAAGTTTAATTTTGTCCCCCTCGCCCCCGCTCTCCATTGCACTTGAAGATAAAAATTTTTCGGATAGTGAATTCCGCAACTTAAAAAAATTTTCAGTGACGAATTTTCAAATCTTTGCCTCCTTAATTTGCAAACCAGTCAACACTCAAACCATGGGCATTGTTGGAGGCGGTTGGAAAGTACGAAACTAGATGGGCTGAATGCGGTAAAACATACTACGCTTAATATTTTTCACCATTTGGTTTATGTATTTTTGATTTTTGGCCATCTAAAAAATTTCCCATCTCACTGTGATCAGTACGTTTTAAATTCCGATAAAAATTTAACTGCTCGTCGATTCCGTGTATACGAATTGTTTTGTTGATTGAATAACTACAAAAATACATTCTTCAGCAGCTCAAATGATTAATACGTAGTACAAAATGAAACGTTTCAAATTAAGGTTAGGATATGTTTGAACCCCTTCAGAAAAAAAAAAATATATATATATATATACTGAAATCTGTATTTTGAAGCGTTCTTACAGAACGAGAAAATATGGCTTTTGAAAAATTTCTGATATCACATAAAATTTTACGAGAAATCTGAAAAAGGCAAAAATACATTAAACGAAAATAGCAAACTTTATGCACATACGATATCATAATTTGAGGTCAACATCCAAACTTTCAAACGGTCTCAATATTCAAAACTTTGAAAATACATACAAAATACAATCCACTCTAATAGATACGTTTGCCATAAAAATACATTTTTTAGCTCGAAAATCATGGCGAGAAAAGTTTGCTACGTAGAAAGAGTAGCAGATCAAATAAATCATTTCGTGCATCGGGTGAAGTTTTCGCAATAACATTATTGGCTTAGCTATACATAGCGTCGCATCGTAAGGTGAGCAGAGAGGTACGAGAACAAAAGCACGCTGCTTTGCTATTTTTTTATTATTTATTTATTTTTTTTTTTCGAGAGTAACATAAACAACGAAAAAACAAAATGCAAATTAAAAAAAATTATCGCATCGATGATACTGTTTCGGTGTGTGTCGTGTTGTAGACCCCTGGCTTGGCTTCCGTCCTTCGTACGGTACGGTACGGTACGTAAGGTATTACGTATACGGTACATTTATGCATCGAGTTTGAAGATGTTCTCGTTATATGATTAAATTACGTATGCGCTGATAATCGATTTTTTATTTTCTCTCGCCACACCGAAACAAAAGAGACAAGAGTAATTTTTTTGTCGTCTCGACAACCTTTATAATATTTATACCTAACGATGAACTTTTCTCTATCGTATAGTCCCGTAGGGGCGCGAAGAATACATCATTTTAAAAGCTTCAATACACCATATTGCACCGTTGCGCTGTGAGCTGCGAACTCCAAACAGACGTAGGTACAGATTATAGAAAAACGACGACGACAAAAAACACCTTCGACGCGTCAATTCTACAACACGCTAGTATACAATTGATGTCATTTTTTTTTCTCTCATCTGCGTCTACTTTACCCTCCTTTACACTCTTTCGTCTCGTTCGTTACCTTCCTTCTACTTTTTTTTCTTCTTCATCTCTCATCCGTCCGTCGCGTCGCATCGCCTCGTTCGTTCGTTCTTTTTCGACGACGATATAGCAGTGTACGTACGTACGTACGGTACGGTACGGTACGTAGGCATGTATGCGTTTGTCGTCGTTTTTCTTTTTCCTTCGTGTGCCCTTATCCCTGCCTACGTATGCTCGAATTATACGAGACAGTTATCACGATTCGCAAATTGACACCTCGTGCTTGGTAGCTCGTTATATTTCGTTTTTCGTATCTGCAAATTGCTTAGTTTATCAAAAATATAACAGATAAAACGCTCGGATGTAATAAAAAATTTTCGCTAACGATAAGTTCGACGTGGAAAACGCGTTAGTCGTTAATTATATCCCGAGTATATGGCAGACAACTTTTTCAAGGAACCCATTTAAACAGATGCTCGTAAATCAACACAACACAAGCCGCGTTATATAGCTTTGTCAGCTCATCGTGCGTCTTAAGTACACTAAAGCGCAACGATTACAACGTAAATTAAAAATATACACGGTATCTATTTACCTACCATTATTTACCATTTAAAGAGCGTTAATTTTTATTAATTAAATGTAAATACGAGCCCTGATCGGTTAATTAATACGCCTGGTTTGCACTCTCGCGTCGCTACCATACACGTACATGTTAATAAAATTGCATAACTGAAACGCCGTAAAAACGAACCTCTACATTTATACTCGTAGTACAGAGAGAGAGAGAGTGAGTGAGACAGAGAGACAGACAGAGAGAGTTATATTATGGTAGGTAGATATATTCGTAGTTTAGCAGTAGTACCAACGTTCGTACCTTACGTTCGTTCGTATTTCGTAATTTGTATATATCTATATACATACATACATATGTAGTATTATATCGTGTATAAAAACGCCAACATTCCATTTCTCACGAGTCACTTTTCATTTTTTTAAACTCGTACGTGCGTTAAATTTTTTTCTTTTGCAATTTTAATGATATCCTTATATAACATTGACATTGGGCTTTTCCCTACAGCGTTATTTTTTTTATTATTTTACACATAGTACACGTCGTCGTAACGTAAAAATTTTTCTATTCGTAAATTAAGCCCCGTATTCAACGTATATGTAATACGTAGCCTTTTCTCACGATATAGTATGCTTAAACCTTCATACACACACGGCCAAGTTGGAATATATTTTTGATTTAGGACAGAGGTCACGATTCTCGGTAGACTATTTCCCCGAGAGAATGCAAAGCCTGTTGTTCAAACTGATTCCACTATCCGGCAGTAACACTATTCAACCTCGTATTTTACACTTGATTCGAATTTTTCTTTTTTTTTTTTTACTACGATACGATGGGTAAAAATACCCTAGTCGCTAGATACTTGTAAGTTGTACTTCGAATAGGAAGTGGAAGAGTACCTACTGTTCTGGAATCGTACTGCACGTATAGGAAATGTTTCAAAATATATATACTCAAATGTAGTCTCTAAGTAAAGTGCATTTTTGACCTAATTTTTAACTGAAAGAGAATGAACACTGATCTTCGGGGATGTAATTTTTAATTGTATCTACTATTTTCGATCTGCAAGCTTGAATGGTTTTGCTAATCGCGAGGTATTAAATAGTTCCAGAAAATAGACACTACCTATATCACTTAAAAGAAGATCCAGTTTAACGGATAAATACTGATAAAAAAATTCACAAAAGTGAGATGAATTCATTAGCCTGATTTTCTATGTCATATTGTAAATGAAAAGTAGACTAGTACGGTCTATCAACCAACGTGAGGGGGGGGGGGAGAAATACCAACAAAATCTGTTTTAGGGTCCTAGGAGACCATTATGACAATTTTTGGCCATGTCAGATATTTATTTGTATTTTTATTTCTCCACAAACATTAAAATCATTTACTCTTCTCAATACTGACCAAAATCGGGCTCAGTTTGGCGGCGAATTAGATGTATATAAGTAGGGACGCGTTTGAGTCAAAATTCAGTTTTGCCCCATTTCGGAGAAGGGAGTACTGAAGAGTCTAAAACACAAAAATTGTTCCTTTTTGAGTCAATCGATAGGGAATTCAAAGTCGTATAATATCTCCAAAAATCAATTTCTTAGGTCAATTAGAAGAGTAGATATGAGGATTGTTCACCTTTTTGACCTTGAAAAAGGGCTGTTCCTCCCCTACCTGTCTGCCGAAATACCTAGCGAGTTGAAATTTGGTACGTACATTCAGTAGGAGCCTTGGACGAGCCTTTAGGGGGTCCCGACTTTTCAATTTCATTGCACTTCCTCACAGCTCCAAAAATGTGGTTTTTCAGTCAGATTTTTTCATTTTTTTTCATTTTTTGAGTTTGTTCCTTGAATAACTCCCCTTCGAATTGAGATGGGAACATGAAATTAGGTATGTACATTCAGTAGAAACCCTAGATGTGCCTTTTGGGAGTTTCGACTTTTTAGCCCCATTTCACCCCCTCACAGCCACAAATATATTGGTTTTTGACGGTTTTTTCTTATTTTTTGTGTTTGTTCCTCGCATAATTCCCTTCCAAATTGTGGGAACATGAAATTAGATACATACATTTAGCAAGGGATGTAGATGTGCCTTTTGAGAGCCTCGATTTTTCAGCCCCATCTTATCCCTTCATAGCCTCAATAGTGGTTTTTTGGTTGTTTTTTCTTATTTTTTGAGTTTGTTCCTCGCATAACTACCCTCCAAATTGGTGTAGGAAAATGAAATTAGGTATGAACGAGTATATTCAGTAGGGACCTTGATTATTCTCGACTTTTCAGCCCCCCTCCTCCCCCTCCCCCTCACAGTCTTGAATTTATAGTTTTTTGGTCTTTTTCCTAATTTCTAATGTTTGTTTCTCGCTAACTCCCCTCTAAATTGGACTAGGAAGTTGAAATTAGGTATGTGAAATCAGTAAAGACCCTAGATGTGCCTTTTGGGGGTTTTGACTTTTAGCCCCGTTGAATCCTTCCTATCCTCAATGCTTTTTTTCAATTTTCATGATTGTGATAAATTAGGAAAATCAGGCTGAAGAAGCATCGCAAAACAATGCTTTTTATTTATTTATTTTTTTATTGTATTCACTCAAAATGACCTAATTAAGCGATAGAGAGACCATAAGCCTCTGAAATTCTCATAACTCAACATTTATCAAGCGCGACTCAACTCATGCACCTTTTAAAAATACGCAGTTCAAAGGTAAAGTGTGATAAATTCCTGAAATTTCAAAAAAAAATTTCAAATTGCGTTCATTTGAAATTCATATTGAAAGGAACTGAGAACTGCTCATATGCCTCGGAGAATTGTCAAGTATAAGAAGTACAATTGAGAACACCTAAAATGCATCACAAACTGATCATTTAGATAATGCAAACCGAAAATCAATTAATTTTATTCATGGTGTGCGTTAAATGGGGTGTTTCAATTTCAGATTTTCATCTTGAGTTGGAGAGGGTAATGGAATAAAATTGTGAAATGATGTCAAATTAACGTGGTAAAAATTTGGCTCCAACTTAATCCTTACCCACTTCCCCTTTTAGTTTAAAATTTCAAAATTTACATGAAAAATTAAAGGTGCTAACGTGTCATAGTAGACGACAAGAGGCCAAAAATTAATTTTTTCCAATTTTTTTGCTTTTCAAAGGCTCCAAAATATCTTGGAAAAAATCAATCATTCTAAATTTTCTCAAGGTAATGGAATAAAAATACGAAATAAGCTTGATGGTCCTTCGACGTGGATCATTTCTTTCAATGATCTTAAATTGATTAAATTTTGGGAAAAGGACTAAAAGAGCGGTTGAGCATGTCCAAGTTGACTAAGCTATCAACTTTTTTCAAAAAAGAATATGGTAGCCCTCCGCAGCTGGAATGGGAAATTTTGTCTATAATAGCGAGCGATATTTTTAGGTACGTCGTCGTGGACAAAAGTCCCCCCTCTCCCCCCATCATACCTCATGCTTGCCTACTGAATGGTATGACTCTATTACATGAGAAAAACTCATGTTCCATAAAAAAAAAAATCAAAAATAGAACAATAAAAAAACTTTTAAAAAACAAAAAAATCGAATATTCCTCATGAAAAAATATTCACCCAAAAATAAATTCTCGTCTACTTCTACATCTTCCAAATAATATAGGTACAGGGTGTTTCGCTTCGATAGTACTTCTTTCATTTCGCAAGTAAAGCAACTCAAGTTGAATACATTTAAAACGTTTTGCCTATTTTAATCATTGCAGGAGCAGAGATAAGCGGATTTGAAATAATATTTACTTCAAGTTGTTTAGACAAACAACTTATAATCATACCAAGAGGTGATGGGGGAGCAACTTATTATTTCAATAAAAATTTTTTAATTGGATACTTATAAGAGATTTTTTAAAAAGTTATGAGCAAAAATTTGACATTTTTTTGCCAAATTATAGCGTTTTCATTACATAATTCAAAATATCTCAAAAAACTACTTCACCTAGACTTTCCATTTTTTTATTGTTCGGCCTAAACCGCACCTTTGCAGCATTTTTGGATAAAAACTTGTAAATTTTAGAAAATGACTTCAAATTTTTACAGGGAAAAAATTCAGATACGCGTATCTCTGCCCCTAGAATGATTAAGATAGGCAAAACATTTCACATATGTGTAACTTGAGTTGCTCTACTGGTGGTATGAAGGAAGTACTATCGAAGTTAAACACCCTATAGAGTATTGCTATAATTTTTCAGTTTGCATTTTTCAACTTGCAAGAAATATCGTGTCTTTTTCCATGCACAAAAACTAATCGAGAAGCTAATGCTAATTAAAGGAACAAAACATTTCTAAAAACAAAAACAAAATGAACTTTTCCCTATGATCGGATTAAACCACAAATCTGTGCGGTGATTCTTGACACGTAAGAAATTACAAACTCCAAAATGATTAATTTCCACCCTTGTAAATCAGCAATAAAACCAGCAAACGCACATAGATTTATCATACGTTGCCAAATTACCAATGAAAAATCTTCATTATAGGGGCACACTGCATCTATATATTTATATAATCTATGCAATGGAGTCAAACACGTTACCCTATGTAATCTACTAGCTGATTATGCGAACAAGCAGACATACTATGGTAGGCTACATATTTGAATCGTTAGTAGAAAGATGAAAAAATAAAATAAAAATAAAAAAAAGAATGGATTATCACTACCACGGGTAAAGTTGCTTTTCAAAACCAATAGTGATATTCAGCACGAGCTAAGGGTGCCTTGTACTACTCGTACCTAGCACCTTTAAGCCGACAGTATGGTTGAAATTTCCGATGACAAAGATAAATTTGCGCCATTAAATTTTGAAGTATTCGCAAATATTTTACCGTGTTTTTACATTATACTCGGCTATAACTAAGCATTATAAGTACGTAAAATTTGTCCGTCACTTTAGAAAATAAATTCGGATAGAGATGAAATTTCTAAAGACACTTGAAAAATCTTCAAACATTTTACTTACCTATGGCTGAGCGCACTTTTAGTAAATTGGTTCTTCGAGTAGAAAAAAAAGTAGATGCACGTTGATAGAAATGCAAATCGTCCAAACGACTTCTACAACTCTCGAGCGGTTTCATTCGTTTGAAGCAGCTGAAGCAGTTATTTAAATTTGCTCTTGATATCCATTTTATTGCACTCTTCTTTCTCCAATATCTACACATACCATATAAAGATAAGAGAGTAAAAAAAAAAGAAAGAAGAAGAAGAAGAAGGAGAAAAAAGAAAGATCGAATGAAAGAACCAAAGAAAAAAAAAACCAAACAAACAAAACATCAATAAAAAATGATAATTTAAACCACAAAGCACATACTAAATCTACAATCGATACGTCTAAAAATTGTAAACTAAGCAAAATTCCAATTACGTAATAAATATTTCATATAAATCGGTTTAAAATTTACTACAAGTACTTCATATATGTAGTATACGTATATTCTACGAGTAAGTACAAGTACATCCATAATCCACAATAATATAACAGTGGTGATGGCTTTCAAACGAAATATAAATAAACGATTGGTTATTGATATTTGAGGTACTTTTCATCAAATTTAAACGACACTTATTCCATAAATATCGACTTTATAACCGACCAATGTCTGCCATCAGTATCGACCTTCATCACAAATACATGTTTATTCAGGACAGTAAAAGAATTCGTTTAAAGCTGCCTCTTCTGTACATTTAAGCAGTGTCATAAAATTCTACGATAAGCCTACGTGTACTTGAACGATTAAAAAAAGAAAAGAAATTCGAAAAATATGAACCACAAATAATGTAGATTAATGTCAAATAAATATTCTACAAACAAATCCCAAGGCTTTGTAATGTTTTTAACCAATTTGAAAAGTGTGGGACGAATCTAAAGAACAAGATTAGTATTATGTTGATAAATATCTCCTTCAATTAAGACGTCAAAAGGGTAAATTTCCACACCAACCTTCTAAAAACAATTACCAATTCAAATTTTTGAAATTAATCCCAACGGGTTTTTTTATACAGCGGAATGATTTCACCTTTTGAAAATTATACTAAACCCCAGGCCTCGTCGCGTTTTTTTTTTTTTTTATTTTTCTATTTTTTTAATCATCGATGAGAACTATCATTCGAATTTCGTTAAAATTTTCCACAAAATAATCGAATAAACTGCTTTGAAAAAGCTGTTTGAATAATATTCGCGAAAAATGTTTTGCATATTTAAACGGTTATTTCAAAAGAACCCTTTGTGCATTTTTATTAACGCGAGATGTGCCAACATAAGCCTACAATAATAGTGAAAAAAAAAAAAAATTAACTTTTCAATTTAACCGAATATACTTTGACAGATATTACCTTTATTTTTGCTGGCGTAAAATTCTAGCGTAATGAATGTAACGACAAGGGCTGAATTAAAATTAGCTCGGTAAATTGGTAAAGTTTTTGGTAAAATAATGAGCTTGCGGTTATAGTTTTTTTTAAATTGTAGCGTTTGAAAATGGCCTCGATTTGTACGACGAGTAGGTCCTAGGTATGTAAATGTAAATATAGGAGTATGGCGAAAGGTGAAGGAATACGAAATTTACGCAATTAAACAGATTTTATTGATATTTCTTAGTAAAGGTTGTACGTGGGTACTGTTTATTGTTAATTTATACCAATCTTGGTTGTTTGAGTTGCTCAAGGTTATACCTACTTTACAAATGGTGCGTTTTTCAACGCTACAAAGTACACTAATTATTGCTCGAAACGATGATCGATAGAGGACAACTGCAAAGGCAAATGTTTCCAAAGTATCGGTCAGACGAATTTTCCTTACACGTATCTCATACGAATTAAATTCTCCCCGAAAGCGAAATCATTTTTATTGCTATTGATTCGAAATCCAACCGCTGACGTCACGATGGTATTTTAACGCAATATATAATAGTATAGTACTCGATTACGATTCGATTTCGTGACTTTTTGCGGTTATACTAAACTTCTCGGGAGATTTTTCAAAATCTTGTTTCATTCCCAAAGGTGTGTAAAAACCACAACAAAATGTTATTTCGCTATTCATTAAATACCTTTGAAAAATTACACCTAGCAACAATTTCCTCGGAGAATTTTCACACACGGTTTGGTAAAAAAAGAAATCTTTTCAATTTCCTTAACTGAACACAAGCTGAGAGAAAATTGTACCGTTGAAAATTTCAACGCGTCTGATCATGAAATTCAAATACAAATACTACATTTACGACACGGGTTCGAAATTCGAATCCAATTTCCGTTAATACTCCTTAATGGAGCTAAATCATTCCGCAAGTTTTACCTTCTACTTAATATGAGTTGGAAAAATTACACGTCGAATTGAAATACACAGATAAGTATGTAAATCTAGGTACCTATCAATTTATACGAAACTCTTTTTAAAATTTTCCCAAGTTATAGTTGAATATAAATACGATACCTGGGACTACCCTACTAAGCATTATATAGTTAAAAATTCTCAAAGAATAAATTTAAATGAACAAAAATTTACGTTATTCGCAGCTACTTCGGGTTTAAACAATCATCACGAAATATCTTCATTTCACTTTGAAGTAAAGCTATATTACCCGTATATATGCACCAAAATACATAGGTACATTCAACTGCGCTAGCTTTTGAAATGGATAAATGCTAAATTATCTCCTTATTTTCAAACATATACGCGCTAGCTAGCAACACACATACTGTCATTTTATCGAACAATACTTCTAATCAGCTCCTTACAGCCTAATGACTGTGACTATTTCAACACTCGTGTCGAATAATTTGGCCAATTTTCTCCTTTGTGAGACGTACACCTACTGATCATATCGCAATGATAAAAAAATACATAATGGAATACCTCATCATCTACTCGTATTGTCTACGTAGCGCCTAATTTCTTTTGCAAATATTAATCTATAGAAGTATAAAATCATTTGCACCTGCAATATGAGACGGGTAATATATGCAACACTGAGACAACACTAATGTTGAATAAATTGCCTAATTAGCTTTTTCGTTCAACTACAAGTACTCGTTTAGCAAGCATTTTTTAACATTTTCTCATTAGCAACGAAATTAAGGATACGAAATAGGGAAACATTTTACACAATTTGGGACAGTTTTTGCCAAATGAAAAAGTTTGTATTCTAGGTTGGTGTACTCGTAAAAGTTCAACAAATATATTAAATTTTCGAGATTATTACTTGATTAATGAAGCGGATCTGAGAAAAATAAAATTCTTCGATTTGGTCAATTTTTTTTTTTAGATAAGTGACCAACCTCAAAATATAAAATTTTAGCCACCTTATGTTGATTAACGAAACTATACTTGGATCCCAAAACAGGTTCATTTTTGATGAAGACTTTGGTAAAATTACAAGTTGGATTTTTTTAACCTCTCCCCCACCTCCCATTCCCATAAGATTACATTTAAAAATTCTGAACCTTGATGAATAGTTTATACCTAGGTCACAGGTCCGCTAAAATTTCAATAAAGTCATTGGAAAATTCGCAAATCGATCATGTTAAAAATCAACATTTCTCAAATTTACTCGAGAATGGTGCATTTCAGAAGAAATTTACGTAGTAACAAAATTGTAGAGAGTAAAATTTCCAATCGATAATGTACCCACAAATTTTTTCTAGGGCCAATGGTTCACGATATAATCGTATTTTCAAGGTTATGATAATTGTATCATTGATGGCACTTTTAATTCTGTGCCACTCACTACTTCTGTTTCTCCCTGAAAAATATAATTAAATTCGAATTCTGGCAGTAATGACCTCGTAGAAATTTGCAGTGAAACGAAATTCAAAATCAAAAGTGAGCTACGACGAGTGTTTGAGTGATTCACACTTATGTCAATATAGGGCATTAGCTGATTTGCGAAACAATCCATCTACTGATGACCATCTACCTGCATCAATTCTATGATTTTGAGTTGAAATGTCGTTATCACTTGACCCGTCAACATTGGACTTCAACCCTTCATTGATTTTAAGATTTCAAGTTGAAATATTGAGGAGATGTAACGAAAATTATTTGTCGAGAAACTGTGAATCTAAGAGTTGAATTTATACCATCAACGTAAAAGTATCAGAACTCATGTTCTTTCGATGTTTACTCTTTGCGTGCAGAGAGTACTAAGTATCTTCTTCTGGAAGCATCACTCTCCCACTTCATCTTTGCTATATCTATATCTTACTGCTCAACTACAGCTCAAAAATTCGACAACTTCTATGAACTGAACTGACTGGAAAGAGAAGGAGAAGATTGTTTCCGGGCTGGGACTGTCTTCAAATAGGTTTTTTAGAGTAAATAGGTACCTGACAAAAATTTTATGTACAAATATTATTTCCTGAATCGAGGAGAGGGGTTTGAGAATTTATTTTGAAAATTAAAATAATATGTACATTGAGTTTCGCTTCATTAGTGCTTCCTTCATACTGCAAGTAGAGCAACACAAGTTAAACGTATGTATAATGTTCTGTCTACCTTAATCATTGTAGGGGCAAAGATACACAGATTTGAAATTTTTTTCTAAAAATTTGAGGTAATTTTCAAAAATTTACAACTAGTATTTCCAATAACAAAATTAAAAGTAAAGGGTCAGTGGTTTGTGAGATATCTTGAATAATGCAAGAAAAAACACAATTTTTTCAAAAAAATTGAAATTGTGTTTTCTTGTCACACGTTGATGTAAACAGAACGTCTTTATCGTTCTTGAATAAAAGGTTGGAAATTTTTGAAAATGACGTCGGATTTTCCGAAAAATTTTTTAGAATGGTGTATCTTTGCTCCTGTAATGATTAGGTTAGACAAAACATTATACACAAAAAAATTGGTAAAATTTGACCATTGTTTTTAGAAAATTTTAGTACATACTTTTGCATAGTACATATAATGTGTGAAAATTTTAGAATTTTTCATCCAACCAATCTTCAGATATTGCATTTGAATTTTCACCGTTCGGAGCCCCTAAATGTAAAACCGGTAATGGAAGGAGAAGGGGTAAGAAGGTCAACATTTTTTTTCGGGTTTGAAAATTCACCAAAATTCAAAAATCCAGTTTAAGGAACTTAAAATCTGGATTTAGCCGTTTCTTGATCCAATTTTTCCAACAAAGTATCTAATTTTCATCAGAATTGGATATTAATTTGAGGTAGATATTTGAAGGGTTATTCGTGACGTAATTTGGATATTCAGGCTTTGATCTAACTACTGGGTCAAAATAAAAAATCTTTAATTTTGACATGGATTTGTCTTGGGGCTGGGGGTCATTCTGTGAAAGCGTCACATTTTTGGGGAGACATTTTTCAAGCAACGATTCTGATTTTTGGACTTTTATTAAAATATTAAAGACAGCTGTTTTCCACAATATTTCACCTGAAAATCATAAAATCAACCGGGGTCAAAGTCAACTAATTTTTCTCGACATTTCAACTTTAAATTTTAAAATCAATTCAAGGTCATACTCAACTGTTGGCGGGTTATCGAATGATAACATTTCAGCTTAAAATCATGAAATCAATTATTTATAAAATAAGTCCACTGATGTCAGTCCAATGATGATCAACCAGGATTAAAGTCAAATAAATTTCCTTAACATTTCAACTTAAAATCAAGAAATCAATCCGAGGTCAAGGTCAACTGTTGACGGGTCAACTTTCTACATTTCACATCAAAATCATGAAATCAATCAGAGTCAATGGCACCTGTTTATTAGTCAACTTTAAACATTTTCAAGTTTCTTCAACATAGGAAATTAAAATCATCAAATCAACTGGTTTCAAAGTCAACTAATTTTTCTCGACATTTCAACTTTAAATCTTAAAATCAATTCAGGGTCAAGCTCAACTGTCGGCGGGTCAATGGATAACGACATTTCAAAAAAAAAAAATCAATAAATCAATCCTTCATGAAATATGTCCACTGATGTCATTTCAGACCACCAAAATCCATGACAGTCAACTGTTGACGATTTTTCCAGAATGCGCTATTAAACATCTTTCCATGTGAATAAACTAATCAGTGGTGTAAAAGAGAAAAAAGGGGGGGTTATACTGAACCAACCTAACCACCCACCCCCTCCCCCCGAAGAACGATTTTTTCCTACGTAAAAATTCATTTCTACCCTCACTGGGCCATGTTTTGGACAAGGCTCAAAAGACCATGTGGGGTCTTTGCATACCCCAGACTTTTTTCACCAAGAAAGGCCATGTGGGGTATATAAGTACCCCAACATACAGGGTAGTGCAAAATTTAGTACTGATTGTATATAGAGAGAGGGAGGTGGTTTAAATGAATTTTTCGAAATGCACAGCCGCGTGAAATTTACACTTGTTCGCCGATATACAGTGTACCGAATTGTAATTATGCTTCCATGGATCCACAATTAATTTTTCTAAGCATTTTTGAAAATGCATGCATTGTACAAACCTCTAGTTGAGCTCCAATGTATGGAAGTTCGTTAAAAAAATATGGCGTTGTTGCGTCAAAATGAACGTTCGCTGAACTTGATCGGCCTCGTACCAACCATTTTCGTTCGTTCTAGTTCATTTAGTGGCGAAAATTGTACTACCTTGTATATTGGCGTGGTATTGGGGTATATACGTACCCCACATGGTCATTCATGCCGTGTTAATTTCAAAAGTCACTGGGGTATATAAATACCCCACATGGTCCTGTGAGGGTTGCAAAAAAAAGAATGTAAATTTGGTATTTGGTGTCCCTTCGCTCGAGCTACATATTTTCCAATTTTCAGCAAATCCTCTTCTCCTTCTCCCCCTCCTCGGATGCAGGGTGTGTTACTTCGTTGAAATTAATATTGAAAACTGAAAAATTTGCAATTGCTTAGAATCTTATAAACATTGAAACTGGAGATTATTGTTCCTCTGGTGTTCAGATGAACAAATCTTCAGCACAAATAAATTCATTTAACGTTTCAATGTCGAGGTGGCATTATTCACTCATGCCAATGCCATCTTGCCCGTTCAATTTGAACCTTCAAATATTCGCAAAGGCGGTACCTAGTTGTAACAACATACGCGATACGTTTATTACATTAATCGCTCTTATATCATTGAGACTACGACAAAAAGGACGTATGTAGGTACAGGTGTATCTATAACTTATGTCGTAATCGTACTTTTATGAGGTTTCAGACGATAAAGCTATAACCAACGCGTATATTGTTTACATTACAGAGCGATGCTTGGTACAATGATCTTGTTTCTGATATGGATGTGTTATTTTTGCCGCTGTAAAGTACCAAAATCAGAAGAAACCAGTTCGACCACATCAACACCTCCATATTGGATCGATATCGACAGTGATACGAACGAAAGAGGACTCACATACGAAGATGACGTAAGTAAACATACGTCTAGAAAAATAAGTTACCATTTCGAAAAGGAAAAAAAATCACCTCACGCTTCACACGAACCGTAACGCAAAGGTATCTCAAACCTATAACGATATACCTACTCGCGTATGGGGCGGTTCGGTGCGGGGTGGTAAATTTAGTTTCTTACTGACACATGATATGTTTAGATTTACCAGTCATTTCGCAGATACTCGGGCGACATCAATTTACGTCGCGCCAGTCCACCGCCGACTTACGAATCTGTGTTCAATTTACCGCCTACTTACGAAGACGCTTTGAAATCGATGAATCCGGAAAAAGAAAGTAAATAGGATATATGTTGAATTTTACGATACACACGATGAGCATAGATGGAGAGTAGGGAATTCGCTATTCGCACCAGCCAACCAATGCGAACGGTTCGAACTAATCGAAATTTTACGTTCATTTTTACAATCACGTTACGACGATTTTTAATTTCATTCTCTAGTCCTAATTGTAAAACAAAACAAAACAAAATAAAATAAAAAAAAAAAAAGAAAGAATAAAGGAAGAAAAAGAAGTAAAATCGATACAGTCTTAAGGACACGTGACTTAGCGCGAATTCAAAAACAAAAAAAAAAGAAGCGTGCCACTTATATCAAATACTTATTTATAGAGTAACTTTAAGGACTACTTATAAGTTGTAAGTTTTTTATACTTGATAACGTTTATTTTTTGGACAAGTGGCTTAGATATAAAAGGTTATAAGAGCTTTTTAAAAACCATACATACGTCGCTTTCGCTATACATACTCTTCTTTCCCCATTTATAGTATATACCATACTCTTATGTTTCCATAAATGGCGAATGAATATCGCTTTGAGCTTATGTTAAATATCTCTCTACCATTTTTTATTTCATTTTTTCCCCCCCTTAACCCGTATCTTCTCTACCTGGCGATAATTTGGGATTCGTGGGTTTTTTTTCCTCCCATCTCTACTTTCCGCTCTCTGTCTCTTTTTATCTCAAAGCGAAAAAATACGCGTCGTCGTCGTCTGGTAGACCTTGTCGCCGAATAATTTCACAACTCGTAATTCCATTTCGTAGCGAAATTACGGAGGATACATTTTCAAACGATGTATAATCCAATTGCCAACGCTACGTCTTCGTGAAACGCCTGCTTATAAGCATCTGTTGAATTTTAATTTCGGGTCCAATGTCGGATGCAGATTCTCAAACATATTAGTATGTAAATTTATGAAACCGAGTGTGTGTGTGTGTGTGTATATGATATTTAAACATATAAATGATTCGAGTAAAATTTCATTTCACCTATACAATTTAACAGAGTATAGATAAAGCACACTTTTAATGTTTTGTTTGAGCCGCCATATTTATTAAAACCGCAATTTAATTAATAACACTGTTTGGTTTCACCAGCGAGCTTGTTATTTCGTTGTTTTAAATTTTTGCTAAGCGCGTCCTCCTCGTCGGCGACAATAATTTTTCTTCGTCGAGCTTTTTTCCTCTTCTTTATTATCGCGTTCGAGTTAATTAGATTTTAATCAATTCTTCAACATGCTGTACGCAAATGTGTAGATTTTTTTCGCCTCCTTTGGTACACGGTGATAGGCATGAGACCGAATCTCATCTCATTATTTTGGTTCAACTGTATACTGAAGAATATTTTATATGCCTACACGTGCCGAAAAAAGTAATCTTCGTCGAATCTTATTCATATCCACAGACGTCACGAAGTTGAGGAATGGTATTAGCATAGATGTGTAGTTCGGGCAGAGGCGAGTTCGAGTTCAATTATAGTAGTCTGGCTCTCCCCCTCCCCTCCCATTTTTCAATAGGTATCGCTTTTTAAGCATTTGAAAGTTTAACAAATGAACAGTTTCAGAATTTTGATCTGATTACAAATCAAAGTACCGGACCATGTAGATAAAAATGTTTCCTATGCACAATTCGTCAATCTCCATTATTGAAGGGGCAGCATTCATTTGAATTTTATGAGACCCTTCAAAAAATCAACATGGGCCAATTTCGTATCGATTTGAACAAATTATTAATTTTCAAAATTTTACATTGCTCCAATTACCTGCACATGTAAAATTTGTAGGATAAAAAATTTGTCAAAATTGTGATTTTGAATGTACTAGGCAACTTTCACAGTATATTTTGTTACATACGAAATTTGCCTATCTTAATCATTTGAAGGATCTTTTGGAATTCAAACGAATGTTACTCCTTCAATAACGAGAATAGGCACAATGAGTACATGACAAAATTTGTAGGAAAAACTGTTATGTACACGGCTCGCTGTTTACATAGGTAATCAGATCAAACTTCTGAAACTACTCATTTGTTAAATTTTTAGATGTCTGTTCTGTGCAACGATACCTAAGCGAAAAAAAAAGAGTCAGATAATCATATTTGAATAAAGAGCAGTTCCAAAAATGCGACCAGCAGTTTCAAATTATTTTTCGAAATTTTCAAACAATCCAGGAAAGAAATTTTAACTGGCCAAATTTCTGAAATAATGTGCCATTTTGATTTTTTCATGATTTTCAAGAATTCATCGAGTAACGCCAACTTCTGGGACATGCTGTTTCACCAAACATATCGACACCTAACTTGATCATTTACAATACCGTGGTCATGGTGTAGAGGGGAAGTTTAAACCCCTATCTTGAGGCCAAAAAACTTGAAAATTTTTCACATGTATGCTAATTCTTAGCCAAATTTTCTGTATCATATTGTTAATGAAAATGAAGTTATTGCGATCTACCACCTACAATGGGCAGAGCGGGGCGGGGGGATAATAAAATCCGTTTTGGGGTCCAAGAAAACCATTTCAACCATTTTTGACCACGTTAGATATTTATTTTTATTTTATTTTATTTTCCCCGAAACTGAAAAATTATTTGTTCAGCTCAATACAGACTAAAATCGATTCAGCTATTTGATATTTTGGAATGGAGATGGTCTCGGGTCAAAATTCAGTTGGGCACAAATTTGGGAGAGAGATGCTGAGGGGCTAAAATCGCAAAAATTGTTCCTTTTCGAGCCAATCGATAAACAATCCCAAGTTGTATAACTTATCTAAAAATAAGCCTCCTAGGTCAATTAAGAGGGGAGATGAGTGTTTTTCCTATTTTTGACTTTGAAAAAAGGCTGTTCCTTCTCTATCTCTTCCCTAAATTGAGCTAGGGAGTTGAAATTTAATATGTAGACTCAGTAGGGATCATAGATGTGTCTTTTGGGTGTTTCAACTTTTCAGAACTCCTCCACCCCTTGCAGTCCAGAAATATGGTTTTTTGGGTAGGATTTCAAATGTTTTGAGTTTGTTCCTCACATAACTCTCCTCCAAATTGAAGTAGAAAGTTGGAATTTTATATGTAGATTTAGTATTGGTCATAGATGTGCGTTTTGGTAGATTAGACTTTTTTCTTTGCGCCCCCCCCCCCTCGAGACTGAAAAAACATCGCAAAGTGATACTTTTTTTTTCTCAAAAGTACTAAAGATGCTCTCTTAAAACTCATTTTTTTTTAATTTTACCCTCGCTTCGCTCGACCATATCATTTCAATCATTTTTGTAAATTCAACCCCTCCCTTTTCTCCCATACATAAAAAGTAGAAACCTCTGTTTTGAGCCATTTTTGATAACGCCAATGGTCGTTTATATGTTTTAATTTTTTTTACTCAATGAATGATCGTTTCACATATTATTAATTTCGGTGAAGAGAAGCATTGCCTCCTGTATCTTCAATAAAATTTCGAGCACTGTATGGATAATAAATAATTCCCAAAACCGAACTAAACCAGTTACACCTCAATGTCAGACTACCGTCAGCGGGGGGGGGGGGGGAATATTTTTTTAAATAAAAAAATATATAGAGCACAAGCAAAGAGAGGGCGAAGATTTTGATGGTAAAGGGTAGGAAAATGGTTATTTTGATGCATTTCCCAACACAAATTTCCTAGTTATGAAAATTAATTTTTACAAGGGAAAAACTATTTTGAAGGAATTGTACCCAAACCACATCCCCACCGATTTTACACCGCTGAACTGAATGTTCTTGCGCAATTCCAAATTTTCCTTAAAATAAGTACTGGTCCTTACTAACTCCACGACATCTGTGGCAGATATACAAATACATAAGACTAGGAATACTACACTTGCATAACTGAAAACTACAGTGTAATTTAGTCGCTTCGCTCAATTCAAACTATAACGTAAAATGATCAAATATACACGTTGAATACGCTCTCACGACCAGTTAGATATTGAAATTTCATCCAAAATATCGTCTACCTTTTACATTATTAGATATGACGGTCTGGGTATACCTTAGAAAAACCAACGTTGAAAAAAAATGTAAAAAGAAAGAAAGAAAAGTACCGATATAGCTTGCGACACGCGTTATTTAAAATGTTTTTCTTTTCTAGCTACAAAAATTCAACTTATGTATAAGTCGGAAACAAAGTGATCTTAAATTTGGTATTTTATAACGTCGAGTTTTCTAACGTGAAATATTAATGGCGAAGGCAAGTCAAAGATATATATTTTTTTACCCATAACCAAAGTACTCTCGCTACGTTAACTTTTCCTTTTAAGAGAAAATTCAACAATAATAAGAGTTGGCCAAATTGTAGAAAATTGTCGCGCCGAAAAAGCGTAAAAAAAAAATCATCAAATGTCGAAATCCTGCAACGTACCCATTTCTGCAGGTGTTTAAATGTATAAAGAGTGGGGCGAAAGTAGCTCTTTAAATATATCCTAGATGTCTTTTACAGCTTAAAGCGTATTTCCTTAATATAAACTTATCACCGAAAAGTTTTGCGGACTTATTAGAAATTGCGTTTCTGTTTTTCACTATACTATATACCCAATATCAACCAGTTGAGCAATTTTTTTTTAACGCACGTGTCGTTATGTATTGCTATTTCTCATAATGTCGTACAATTTTGTAACTCTTATCATTCCTCGTTCAACTTCTTACTTCTCATGGTACAGAGTCTTTTTTTTCTGCATGTGTTGTTAAGGCAAAACGCTAAAGTGGTTCGGTGTAAATATAATCTAAGTATACAAAAACATACTTATAAAGAAGGTATAATTTAGTTTTGTAGAGTCTCAAAATTACCGCTCATAAACCATGTTCCGTCTCAGTTGTACCGCCTTTATAGCATAATAATTGCAACTCAAATTAGAGTTATGTAGAATGGCTTGCATATTCTAATTATTGCAGGGTCTGAGTTTTGCGCATTCTACCGCAGGAGTTATGAAAATCGAGATAGGTACATATTATCATAAATCTACAGTACGCATAGAGGCGAATTCAACGTACTGGCTCGAAGCTCCACTTCTCCTCAAAGGTTGCATTGTATAGGCATCTAAAAATTGGACAAATGAGCAATCTCAAAATTTAGGTACAATCATCAATTCAAGCAGCGAACCCTTTGTCATATACATATTCTGCCTATCTGCTTTATTGAAGGGGCAGCATTAGTTTGAAATTTATAATCCCCTTCAAATAATCAAGATATGCAAATTTTGTATGTAACCAAAAATGCTGCAAAAATTGCCTGCTACAAGGTTCACTATTTAAAACCATGATCAAGACAAATTTTTTTGTTTTCAAAATTTACATTGTCTCAACTATCACCATATAAAATTTTGAGAGCAAAAATTTGTTCAAACTGTAGTTTTAAGTAGTGAAAGATAGTTTTTGCCACATTTTTGAATATGTACAAAATTTGTACATCTTAATTATTTGAAGGGGATTATAAAGTTCAAACGAATGCTGCCCCTTCAAATAGCAGGATTGCTGATTGAAACGAAATTTTGAAATTGCTCTTTTGTTCAATTTTTAGATGCCTGTACAGCGTCACCTCTGAGGAAAGGTGGGACTTCGTGCTGGTACGTTGAATTTCCCTCTGTGTGTGCTGTAGACATAGTTGACCAGAGTTTCTGAAATTTGCAACTCCGAGTCTTAACGCTCGAGTCCTTGGAAAATGCGACTCCGAGTCAAGCGAGTCGCTCACCAGTAAGGCTCCGAGTCTTTTCGCAAGTCCGAGTCTGTCGAGAGTCTCTTTTTTCCGAGTCTTTTAATTATTTTTTTTTTCTATCAACAATAACTTACAGCGTATTTTTAAATGTAGAAGATATTAAAAGCAAAATCTGTATTGTATTGCTAATTAAGCTGACAAAGGAAACCGTGAAAAAAGAAAAATAGTTACATTTACAAATAAAATTTCTTTTTTACTTTCAATGCACATATGTAAACCACTCTCAACAGACTTGAAAAAAAATAAAAATAAAAATATTGGGACTCGAAATAGAGACTCGCTCTCATTAAAAGACTCATTCAAAATTGAGACCTAGAAATCGCAAAAATTACGAGTCTCTAAAAAAAAGACTCGGAGTCTCATTTCAAGTCGACTCGCAGTCTCTGTGTCCTTTCAGAGTCTTTTTTCAGAGCAGACTCTAATCAACCCTTACTAGATTTATGCTAATACCTACCTCGATTTCCATTACTCCTGTGGCAGATTAGATTTCCTTTTTCGAAAAATTAGTTGAAATTTTTTCTTAACAATAAAAGGGTGCCTTCATCATTTGACAAGTTTAATATTTCTTCAAATTTTACATTTCGTAGAAATTCTCCATATAAATACAAATTTCAACAAGATCTTTTTGTTTAATGAAATACTTAAGTATCCGATTGATTTAAACGAAATATAAAAAAATTATTCTATCTTGTTCTGAAAATTTTTTTCTAAAAAATTGAAATAAAACTCAACAAAATTATATTTTTTTAAAATTTTTAAAAATCGTCAAAAAAACATAATGAAACTAGCTTTAAAAAAATGTAAGCGATTTTGTAAAAAGTTCTGAAAAAAAGTAGAGAACATTTTGAATTTTATTAAAACATTTTTAACATTTTATTCGTCGTATTGTACAAATTACTTCACCTACACCCATAATTTTTTTTATCAGCCATACTACATCGCATATCTAACATTTCAACGAAACCAGACAGCTGTATCTTTTTTTAATTTGCACCTGCAAATTTCAACAAATCACTATAAGTTTTTTGAAAAATAAAACTGCAAGATCCGAAGTACTCAGTCCCTGTAAGGTATGAGATATGCAAACCATTCTACATGAGTCTAACTTGTGTAGCACTACTTGTGATATGAAGGAGGTACTATTGAAATAAAACACCCTGTAGGCCTACATGGAAAAATTTGCTATAAGTTGAAGTATTATAAAAAAAAAATTCCATCAAAGAAGCAACACAATAATTGTGCAACTTTGATCACGTTTTCGTAGTTTTCAGTCGAGTAAGAAAATAGAAGCGAGGCACAAATCAAAAAATATTCGACGAAAAAACAACGATAAAATTGAACAAGGTTACTTCTTTTCAACTTGAAATTTTTTCCAAAAAATAAACTAAATTTCAAAAGAAATTTTCTTCTACACGATCGCTTGAAAAAAGATTGGGGTGTGTAATTTTTCAATCTTATGGCGTTAAGAGATTTTTTTAATATGATTTTAGAACAATAGAAACATTTGCCATTTGAACAGCATTGATCAAATTTTTTTATAGAGAAAATATTTTTTCTGTTTGATGTAAAAATAAAGGGAGCTGATTCAAGTTCCAAAATACACGTGAACTTTACAATAGGTACTTAAGTAAATACCTTCTTTTCTAGAATAAAATATTAATATCATGTTTACCAAGGTTTCAGAATTAAAGAAATTCTCGCACAAATAACTTACACGCAAAATGCTGATTTAGGGAAGAGCAATGATGGCTAATCAAGACTATTTCGTCGAAGTTGAGTATAAAATATTCAGAGGGAGGAATAAGGAACATCTAACTCTAATAACTCAATTTTTTTCCAAATATTCAATTTAATACCTACTCAAACTCATTTACGTATGAAACCGAGAAGATATTATTCGATCGATTTCTATCATTTATTAAAAATTATAATTTACTTGACCCATTAGCAGGCAAAAATTTCAAAATTTTAAACCATCCTTAAATATTTTAACGGTCTATATAGGCAGGAGCTACAAAAAAACAACTCTAATAACTGAATTTTTTTCCCAAATATTAATTTCAAGTTCACAACGTAGATACTTAAATTTGTTTATGGATAAAATTGAACACATTTCTAGGTTTATTTCTTTCTTTTATTAAACTACCTAATCATTTACTTGGCCCATTAGCAGGTAAAAATAGTAAAATTCTAAGCCAGCCTTGAATATTTCAGCAGTGTATGGACACGAAATGCCTGTACATATCCCTTTTACAAACAATTTTAAATTAATTTCTGTACACAACGAAATGACGCAACGGGATCGTTACATTCCATCTTGTAAAAATGGATCAAAAAATTTCTATTTTTAATGCAAAGTGAACAAGTTTAGAAACTATTGCGTTATCTAAATCAAGAAAAGGGGCGACAAAAGTCTGATAAATCTCACTCATACTCCTGCAATTTTTAAACATCAAATAATCACAACACCGAAGTAGAATAATTTGCCTATTCGTAATTCTGGAGGAGTCGTAACGTTTCTTAATCATCCTGCAGAAACAATTTTTTAGCACTTGTACGCAGTAGAAAATTTTGAACAAATATTAAAAAATCTTATTTAACCGCATCATTTCCCCCCCCCCCTTCTGCCTTATCAACCATATTACAACAAAATCCAATTTAAACTAAAGAAACATCCAGGCAAATGGAACGATTCGTAAGGAAAATTGAAAAAAAAAAACAGAGATTCTAACCTTCTCAAATTTCATCTATCATGAATCATACGAAAGGGTTCTCGAGCTGAATTGAATAGCAAATGAAAAAATTCTGAACTAGATCCACTAACGTGAAATTTTACTATTTTTAGGCTTCGTAGCGAATTTTATGAATTATTTCACATGTACCTATTCTGTGAACATTATGACGAATAGGAAGAGATGATAACGTGTTAAAAAAACAAGCCAAAGAAAGGCTTCTGTTCCGCCTCTCCGCCTCCTCCTCTCATCTTCACGCCAACATTATCCAGTGAAATTTTTCGCTCGACAACAGGAACTCGTATATAGGAAAATTTCAAGATAATTGGAAAATTTCACCGTTAAATCGCATAATATTCGGCAATTTGGAGGAAAACAGTGATGAAAAAATATTACAAAATTTCACGGTTGCTCGAACACGATACCAGGGTAACCCTTTTTATACCCTTTTCGAAAGAACGCGCTAATAACCGTAAGATTGAATGACCAAATTTTTTAATTTTCTCTCTCCGAATAACAGAAACGCAGCCGGTAAACCGTTGGCACGCTTTATCCAGTAAAAAAAAAAAAAAATAAACCGTTGGCACGCTTTATCCAGTAAAAAAAAAAAAAAAAAAAAGAAAAAAAGGAAAGACCACTAAGCTAGGAATTTGTACAATGAGGGGATTTTTTTCTTTTCTTTTTTTCTCTCTCCGTCTCTGCTGTCTCTCTGTGAAAGGGAAATGAAATACCGAAAATTATACCTGTTAGGGATCACGATGATGGCTTATGACTTCCGCTGCGACGGCAACACTTTTAATCAAAAAGGTAGGAATTCATTTGGTAGAAAATTTCACAAAAGAGCGCCTCAAACTTAATAGAATCCTTTTTGGTAAAAGTTTCACGTTAATATAAATAGGAAAAAGTTTGAAAACCAGCGTAAAGATTTTCTCGCAAATCCACACTATACGTAGATCTAGCTAGGTATATTCTTATTCAAAGGAAAATTTTGTTCATCATTTTACGTCTATTTTATGCGGATTCAATATTCGAATAAAATAGGATTAGCTGACCTTAAACCATGTACCTTCTACCTAGGCTACCTATAGCGAGCGAATAGAAGATGATAAGTAGCAAAAAAAAAAAAAACATTTCCATCGTGGATTCCAACGAGTGTCGCGTCGCGGCGCTAATCATAATAAAAAGCATTACAATCCCACCTATTGCCCCTTTTACCTCGTACAATTCGCGACGCCGTTTTTTTCTGTAACTTTTACACTTCAACGTACATCTTTCATCGTAAAACCATCACGATATGAATTTTTATTCCCAACGCGACCGCGAAACCGATATAAAAAAGCAAGTTGAATTTTTATCGTCTCATTTCGATGCTACCGCGTAATATTCAAGCTAGAAAAAGAAGAAAAAAAAAAGAAAAAAGAAAAAAGAAAAAGAAATCGTTTACGTTCGTAAAATATTTACGACTTAATAGCCATGCTTCGTCATGTCCGCCTTTGGCCATGTATCTTGACCCAATTTAGCAAAATTTTGATTCGCTGTCTTCTCTTATGTATACTTTAGTAAGTACCTTACCTACATGTTGTATACCAAGGCTCTACGTACGTTTATACTACGATACCAACCTTTGTTCGAGCTCGATTTAATTACAACCCTATACTTCAATACCGTAGTAATCGTACCTTTCGCAACTAATTTCCCATCACTTCCCTCATCAAACTTATCACTTTCTGTAGCGAATCCGTTTCGTTGTTAATTTTCAATACATCTGCCGCAATCACTTTTCATCCTCTTTTATAAGCGTTCGTGTTCCAAGTTTCATTGTTGTGGTTTTCACAAACTCCAACATCGAGTTTGTCTTCAGGCGAAATTTCAATCTATATAATCGTAGCCCGAGTTGCCAACATTAATTAAACTTTTTTCCATCTTATCGAACCAGTACATCTCTGCTTCTCTTCTTTATTCTACGTTGTTCCCAAATTTTCGCCAAAATAGCCCGCAATAATTGGACAATCAACGGCATTACTACTCGCTTAGCTGTAAATTATCAATGTGCGATTTATTTTTATTTATTTATTTATTTATTTATTTATTTTTTTTGTGTGTGCGTGTTTGTTTTTCTAATAAAGGTATCAAAGTACTACTATACTATTACTTTTAATGTATCTACCATGTAAAGTTTTCACCTAAAAAAAAGGGGTACCTCTACCTATATTTTAATTCTACAAATATCTTTTAAAAATTATTATTTTTTTTTTATACATAACTTTACAATCATATCAGTCTGTGATGAACACATATCTCAACTTAAACGAGCTTATTTACAGAGCTGTATTGTTTAAGTATATGTACTAAGATTTTTTTTTTCCCGTTTGTAAATGTTAATATTTTGTACTTACATTTAAGATAATGTTTTTTTCATTATTTTTTACTATAAAGTGATGCCTGGCATGAGCTTTTTTTATGTAAAACATCGCTTGTAGTGGCTTCGTTATTGTAAAAAATTTCATTTGTGTGAATGATCGTGTACTTTATATAATGTTATGGTGTAAAAACAATATATTATACGAATATTTTTTTTCTTTATTTCATCTGATTTCATTTCATACGGTAAGATATAACTGATAAAGTAAGAAAAAATTCATCCTAAGAGAGTTTTAAAATTTTATCTTTTCAAATAGAGTAAAAACTTTCAATCTTTAGTATACAGGGTGTTCTGAAACTATACCAGGTCCCTAGAGAAATGTATGGAACAGTTCAACTTACACACGGGTTAGATGGTTTGCCTAATGTGTCAGTGACAGGGACAAAGATGCTGAGTCGTGCAGCATGAGTTACGCTGATTACGTACGATGGTTTGTTCAACTCCCCAGCCAATAAACAAAAGTAGACGCCAGCAGATGCTACAATTAAAATTGTTCTAACTGCAAAAAATAAAATATCAAATTTTTTACAACGTTTTTTGACAGTTTGTTTCCAAACTCTTGATAATTTTTTTTTTTTTTTAAATAAAATTACTATTTATATTCCTTGAACTTATAAGTATTCTATTAAATGCTATAGACGTGTAGAAAAAATAGCCATGACGCTAATGACACTTCAAACACTTTTTCTCTTTCCACACCTCGCATATTGAGAAATATGAATCATTTTTATATATTAACGTCATCAACGAAAACCTAAACGTTTTCCGAATTTACCCGACGATTTAGATTTTACGTATACGAATCATCGAACAAGGATTCATTAGCTTGTTGATTCAGCGCACAAAAACTAAATTAGATTTCGTTTTTCGTAAATAAGAAATACACGCTTTTAAATGCATTCGTACGACTTCTTACATATTCAAGGTCATCTATATGCATTTTCACGGTGAAAAGAAAACTATTGCGCAATTTACTTCAATAATTCAACACTTGGTTCTTTCGTAACAGTAACACGAAAATCAAAGCAACCTGATGAGAAAAAAACCAATGCTTGAAATGATTTCAAACTGAAAATGATGAAATATTAACAACTTTGAAAATAAGAATTTTTTATTGTAGCGAAAAAAATTATGTACGAATATGTAAAAAATGAAAAAAAAAAAAAACAAAAAAACGTCATTTCTCAAATAATACTCAATCTAATACCAATTTAACATCCTTTCCTTCGATAGATTTCGTAATGCCGTGTTTTAACATGAATTCTCGTTTGATGTATGCGAATAATAAATCGGTCACCAAGAATATCTGAAAAATTTTAAAAATAGCTTTTAAAATGATTAAATATGAAACGATGCGACTGAAAGGCGATAAAAATAAAAATGAAACGACAACGCAAAATGAATTACGAGAATCAAACGAAATATAATATCGAACGGTGAAATTATGAAAGAATTAGTAACCAAGCGAATGATACTACGAATTAGAGAGGCATTACGTAGAAAAAGAAAATCGATCAAGTGATGAAAGCATACAACAAGTAAAAATAAAACACAACGAACTAAGCAGCAAAAACGTAACTATAGAACACGAATCGGAAAAAATTAAAAAGTGAAAACTTATACGAAAGAAAAAACACGTGAAAGGCACCTTAAACAAACGACTGAGCTAAATTATTGCACGATTACTTTTATGCAGCAAGATATTTATAAGAAAATTCCAATTCTAGCATTTTAAATTTTGCCAACTCAACATACGTAACTACTAACTATGTACAAGCTACGTAATAATGAAATTTAATAAAGCTTTTAAGAATACCACCAGTCCATTGCGTACAGAAAACGTATCAACTATCTAAATATAATTTCACCTTCACACACATCCGTTGAAATTTTGTAAAAAATTGCACTCAATTTCAAGACTTTAGCCATAAAATAATTAAATCGTAGAATAATCCATTCACTGAAAAATTCTTCGAAAAATACGGGGGTTGGTTAATAAATTAAAAAATCGTTTTCCAAACAGTGACGTCAATCACAGGTGGAAAAATACGAAAAATAAATTCGACGCAATTATATTAAAATCGTAACAACTTTTCAAGTTTCGAGTACATTGTACTTTAAAACGCTTGAAATTAATCTGAACGAATTATTTACGTAGGCCATGAATTTTAGAACAATTACATTTAGGGTATAATACTTTTCTGCTTTTCAACTTTGGGGATATTTTTATAATAAGCAGGTAAGTGTTTTAAAAATAATAGAATTGTACTCAACCTGAGTAGTAGCGAAAGCCAAAGTGACACCAAAATAGAAATTAGCGTTAGCGGAACCAGAATATATCCATAAATGCCACACCGTTGGAGCAAACATCGAGCATCCGACGAAAAAACAAGTCACAATAAATCCTTGTTGCATAACTAAAAGTGATATTGAATCCATGTAAATTCTATTTATTAAATTAAAAACTAGAATGTCTGAACAAGAGGACCAACTTACACTGGAAAAGATGTTTCCACATTGGTAATAATGCGATATAAAATCCAACATCACCAATACTGGGATACGATTTAAATATAGCGATCAGAGCGGTCAAAGTGGCTGCCAATAAAATCGGTTCGTTACGTAAACGAATACTGAGCGCTGATAAATATAATATCGTAGCATTAATTTGAAACGAACACAAAAATAATGGCCTGAAGTGTTCGAACATTTCCGTGAAGAAATACCAAAATAGGCCTATATTTGGTTTCAAATCTGGTACGTTTAATCTGAAAACAGAAATGAATTAAATACGAAATGAAAGTAGATGATCAAATAAGTAACAAACCGTATCTTACATAAAATTGAACGTTGAATCGATGAAACTCCAATCTCCAACGATGATATGACATAAGTATAACAGTATAATTAAAGTTATAGCGAAATACACGACTGGCAGTACTGCATAAAGTATACTCTTATTTTTAGATATTTTGAAAATATATAAACATACTGGAACTATTAATATGACTGGATATAAAGACTGTAACGTACAAAGTGCTAGTGCTGCGCAACATATTAACGCGTTACCTGAAATTAATCGAAATATATATTTAATATACAGAATTCAATTGGCAGAATAAAGTAATTAATTACATTACCTTTTAACATCGAGTAAAAAACAAATGATAAAAAAAGATTTGAAAGAACTGTGGTTGTCTTAGCTATACAATTCAGTATACAGTATGGATTGAATAAATACGCAGACAAAACGTACAACGGTGTAACTATGCTGTCTTCGTCTTTCAACAAAGCTTCATCAACATCATCAGCGTAAGTTAGTTTATCTTGCTCCTGACGATGGAACTGTGAAATGAAATACGTGTCAGATTATTTTATGCCCAGTAATGAAATTAAATCTTTAAAAACTTACCAATTCTAAAAGATAGACTTTGGACGCTCTGTACAAAATATACGAAGTTAACATGTCACAACATATAAAAAATATATTAATCCACTGCATAGAAAAATTCTGGGTTAACCAACTGAAAAACAACAATGCCAAGGGAGATTCGTGAAACATATCACCGATATAGGGATTTGTGCCATCGTTGAAAAGTACCACTCCTTCAATAACTGAAAATGACAGAATGTGAGTTCTCGATTTATTTCTCATTAACAGAAGTATAACTGATACTGTACATTATATTTAACAGGGAATTACCTCTTTTCCAGGCATTTAATGGGGTTGAAACTTCGATACGATTAGCTAGAGAAGCATTGTAGTCGGACTCGAATAACCAGTAACGGATAGCTACGGCTATGAAGTATTCCAAGTAAATTATTTTTTCCATAAAACATGGGAGATCACATTAAATAATTAAAGTATTATTTTGATCGATATCTTCAGGTTTTTAAATGAAAAATAGTTTTTTTACAACTTTTATCCGGTACTTTCAATTATTTGTTTTCGAATTTCAGAAAAAGTTATCGAATTTTGTTGACTTGTGTTATCTCTCTTGTGATTGTTTTTTGATAGTAACGAACGAAAAGTCGCTAAACGACTATTCAAAGATGATACTTGTAAAGTAAATTAAAATCAAATTTACGGAATGAAATATGAATAAAATGAAAATAATTTATATTTTTCAATTATTTTTTGTTATTAAAAATCAATAAAATTATAAAACAATTACAATAAATTATAAATAAGTGAAAATATTCTATTTGAAAGTATGACAAAAGTATCAATTTTGAACGACATGTACTTCCTTTCTTTCGTTCACTTTCACAGACGATCCACCCAATATTTTCATCGAATACGGTAAATATGGTAATTACCTATCTGGTTCGTTACTTTTTTGCTTTTTTTTTCTTTCAAATTCTCAAGTAAACATCATGATAAATTCTCATCATTTCTAGGAATATGAAATAATAAATAAATAATTACATATTACGTTCAGAGTGAAGAGGTACAGCTTCAAGTTCAGATTTCATTTGTATGCGTATGCAAATCTATTCTAGAGTGTAGACTACTATTCTATATTGCACCTTTTTTGATTAAATATGAAATGAAACACTTCGTGTAGGAAATTTAAGTACCTGGTCAATTTTATTTTCAGTAAGTACGTATACCAATACGCATTCAATGACGAACAGGAATTCAAAATTCCATGATTTAATGATATTTTCAGTTGAAATGTTGATTTATAATACGATTATGAAGACAACAAACGCACAAAAATCGTATTTTTCTCATAATTTTATTTGCTTGCTTATGCTTATTTTGTTTTTCATGTAACTTAGATAATTTTGAATTAGATGAAAAATATTATTCTAGGTACAAAAAGCACGATGAAAAATGTATTTAAAAATAACTTGTTCGTAATCATGCATAGAAATTTCGATATAAAAATTACAAATTAATTTTAGCTTGCGTAGTGATTGGGAATTTCACTTGGGCTTTATCACATGATCCAGAAAAATCATCTGTACTGAGATCTATAATTGTAACACCACCTAAGCCCTTCAATTTAGCATAGTAAGCTTTCTTAGCGGCAACATCGGGTTCTTCAAAACTCACCCATATACCTTTAGGTTTATTATCTTTACCGGCTAATCGATAGGCATAAGATCCAGTACGATAAGTATTATCGGGCACTTTCTTAAGAAGAGTTGATGGCGGGTTTTGGTCGGTGCTTAAAATAGGGCAGATTTCATAATAGGCCATTTTTTCTTTTTCTTTGAGGTATGGGCCCTCTTCGCCTTCTTCATCAGCTTTCACGGGAGGAACACCAGTTTTGCTATCTGTGGTCAATTTCCAAGTTCTTCCGAAGGTTGGAATAGCGATTAATAATTTGCTAGCTGTGTAATAATAAAATGATTCAAATTTTAATAATTAAAATCTCATAACACAAATGTATGCATCATTAACATGACTAATTAAATTACCAACCGGGCATTTTTTGTTCCAACCACCATTTAACGGTAGCTTCAATATTGTAGGATTCGTTTCTGCCAACCAAGAATTGTGTAGGAGAGCTAAAGTCAGCTTCATTAGGAGTTCTCTTTGGTGTTTTGTAGTCGTAAGTCATCAAATGAATATGTTCAACCCAATCTTTGAAGTTGTTTGCATCAAAGTAAGCTAAATGATCATTCGATCGTTTAATTTAATTGTACTTTGCGCATTTTAAAAATGAAAATAAAATAAAATCAAATCAATTCTAACCTTTGGAATTTACATGTGGTAAAATACTCAAAGTTAAAACCATTTTGTGTCCTCTCAAGGCAGCTCCAAGTTCGCGAACCAATGCGGTAAATTGTTCTTTATGTTCTTTTTCTTTATCATCTTTCGTTGAAGAAGAAACTGCTTTCTTAATAGAATGCCAAATAGAGCCTAAAAATAATACGCTATTGCTTAATATGATCCATCTATCACTGAACTTTTTTTATTATAATACAAACCTAGAGTACCCCTATCTTTCTTTTCTTTAACAATTGGGAATTGCCAAGCTAAATCGATACCATCGAAATTATAATCTCTGGATAATTTAACAGCAGATTCGATGAATTTCGCCCGATGTTCTTGCTTCTCGAGCTATTAAAAATGACATGATATATGATTATCACCTATAGCTACAGATATGATTCAAAAAACCAGCTTATCGATTTACTATGAAGAAGTCGAAATCACGTTTTGCGCATTTCCAGCGTCATCGGTGTAATTTATTGAGTTACTTAATTTGCATAAAATAAACCAAATGAAAAATTTCATTTTTTTTTTAGTTTATGAAAAATAATTTTTATACGCCCAAATTTATTTATCAAAGTTCAAGGTCCTACACCTAATTATTAATCAAAAGATAGATACACTGCGCTGTTGACCTTGTATATTGTAAATCGAATGATCCTTCGTACGTCAGTAGGTATACGTGAATACCTACCCATCAGTGCAATTTAACATAATTCTAATATTGTTTACACGTATTAATACCATTTTTAAGTATTTTTCTGGTTCATCATCGTCCCAAAAACCGCCAACAGATACTAAAACTTTCAACGATGGGTTTACTAATTTCAGGTTTGTGACCGATCGGAAGTTATTTTTTCCTTTTTCAGTGTCCAAGTCTTCATCCAGAGATTTTATTTTATATTTATCGTTATCCAGCCCCACAAAGGAGTAGATGATGTAGTTACATAGTAAACTAGCGGGTTTGAGTTCATCAGCGGTGACTTTGGCGAGCCCTAGAAAAAAATTAAAATATTACTATTATTTGCAGGTTTATTGTAAAAAATAAGTGGTAGTAATTTTTTTTGCATTAATTGAAGATATTATTTCATTCATAATCTATAAATATTTTTTATTCTGAGAAAATTTTCCATTGACTTCTTGAAAAACATTTTAACTTGCATATGCGATTTATGAAAAATATCAATAGTTATACGTCATCGTCATTTAAATATTCCATATAAGACCCGCATAATAATTACTCAACGCAGTGAAACTTTGAACGTGAATTACGTATATTTTGCTTCTTACAGTCAATGTTATTATCAACATAGATGGGTAACATTTACTTCAGTAATTCAGCATCAAACATTCATATAAATTGGTAAGACAGAATCATAAACATTTGAATAATAGAATAATTTTTGTTTTGCTGAAGTCGCCATAAAATAATGCAATAATAATATTCAAAAAATGAAGAATCAAAGTCGAAGTAGGCAATGAAATTCATTTTAGAATTAAAAATAATAAGAAAATGTCAAACTGAGAATGATTTTTAAAAAGCTTCATAAAAAATAAATTACATTTATAATTATCAAGTAGGCCAACTTAAGTATTTCGTCCATTTTATCTTTTGTAAAAAAAATTTTTATACCTAATAACTCCTGTTTATAATTATACTTTTTAAGGAATTTTTTCCAAGAACACTGTACTTATTTTGAGCAAAAGAAGTTTAGGTAGGTAATTATATTGAGTACGTAATTCTATATTTATAAATTAAAAAAAAAAAAACAAGAACAACTTTGATTGGAATCAGGAAAAAAAGCAAAAAAATGCGAGAATTCGACAAAACACTCCTATAGGTACCTTTCATACACATTTTTTATACGAATTTTCGAAAAAAAAATGATCAAGCTCAAGCCTACTAAAATGAAAATTAACTATATTTATTCCACTTCAAATAATGTTACTTCTTTCTTGTATTCAACAATAATATAGATATTCTCTCCCTACCTACATTTTTCCCCACTAATAATTAAAAAATTAACAAAAGAAATTACCTTTCCTATTATAGGCCTTGCTATCATAGAAGCAAGATACTTTGCCAACTGCATGTACATTACCGACAACATACAAACAAGATAGTAAAACTAACAAATACATTTTTAACGCCATCTTAACATCCACAGCACGTAAACGCTAACTTGATATTAAATTAGCAGTACCCTCGATTGTACAAATTTAATATACTCCACGGATTACGATAAGATTCTAGTTAACCTCTGTACTTCGCATCAAGGTCAATTTGTAAAAGATATGTAAATAATTCAATTTACAAAATAGCCATTTATGACGAGTTTCATTCGTCCACGTTTGAGATGAAAAATTCACCTATTATGGATGAAATGAAGCGTTGAATATTGAATCTTTTCTAAAATTGTAGTCATAAATCACACATCGAAGAGACAATAAAATCTTAAGTCTAATGCAAAAAATAACGGAATAATACTTTCGTTAGGGATAGTTAAAATCAACCAATATACCATCACTCGGCTACAATATTATTGCAGCAAGTGTCGTTGTTAAATCTAAATCTGATTAAAATTTTGGAACAGTATACACAATCTTTTTGTTTTATAAATTCGTTCGAATTAAGAGAGGATTGCTCTGGGATTACTCAGTATTTTCATTGATACTCAAGTACCGAGTAGTTAAGTCCCTGTTTCTCTACCCACCTAACAACTTTAAACTTCCATAAAATTCACGCAGGTGCCTACTTAATCAATACGACCAAAAAATAATTTGAAAAATAGAATAATAATTAAAAAATATCATGTTTTCAAATAATTTAACGATGAAAAAAAATACAATAAAAGGAATAAAATAGTTCAATTAGTTCATACAAATGGATAAGTTTTGTAATCATTTTGATGATCTAACGAAACATTTTTACAAAGTAAACTAATCAGCAGCAAAATGAAATAAAAATCAAAAAACTACTTAGTGAAAAATGATACCTTTTTTAGTGCAAGTAAATATTTCCTATAATTACTGATGATGTCATTTACATGAACAATTTTAATTAGGAAAAAATGAGGTATAGGTATACCACTTCATCTATTGGTCATACGTAACTTATGTTAAATGGCGATCAAGTAAAAAGCAACCGGCGTCATAAATTGAGTGCTGATTTCTTTAACAAAATATTCTTACATAAACAAAGCCTATTATTTACCCACCATTCAATAAATTCAATTTTAATCATCACTTGCTTTTGGTTGTTTACATCGAAAAATAAATAAAAAAAGAGGAAGAATAAAATGATTCATAATTAACGAACTTGATGTTTTGCGGACGTGATATTGATTCGCGACTGCCAAGAGTTCTTTGTACCAACTTTCAATACAAGACGATAACGAACATCTAACGTCTGATAAATGTCTATCAATTATTTTCGAAAAAAGTTGATTTAATTTTTCAGCTCAATTAATTATGCATTAATGTTTTGATACCCAGGTATACAGTTCGCAACTTTATTATCATTATACTAATCAACACAGTAAACTTCGTTGTTTCTTAATCAAATGCGGTTCTTGGAATAGTATCAGTAAGTAAACCTTACAGCTTCATTCGTTGTACACAGTTTTCTAAAAACAAAAAAAAATCGTACGTGTATTAATTTAATAACGTTTTTTTTTTTTTTTTTTTTTTTTTTTTTTTTTTTTTTTTTTTTGATAGAGGTACCTAGCAACGCACAGTTAATGTGGGTCAATATTTATCACGTTATTCATTTCATCAGGGTTATACTGTTGAATTTAAGTAAGTAAATAGGTGCGTAAGTGCGACTGTGTGATACATAATGTAACACAAACCATCATAATAAACTTAAACGAGAGTTATGAAGATATATATTCTATTCAACGAATACTTACACTCCATAGAACATACTCGTACAATGTTGACAAATTAATTGCTGTAGGAAGTCGTACTAGTTCAACATATAAAGCTAAAAAAAAGTCTTAAAATTTACGAAAAAGATAGTACCCGGAGTACGTATTTACTTTTCGCTGATCTTTTTCACACAATTGTTCCCGTGTTCGTTTACCTTATCTCATATTCATTTAGATTTAATAATAGGCAAACTTTCATTCATTGCACGTATCAATAATTCGTCAACCATAAGCTCAATATTGTATTGTTAATATACTAAATTACCCACTCAATAATAAAGATGTAAAAAAGTTCCTTCTATTTTAAGCAACTGTAATTTTCACTATCAAATCTACCCATAGATTTCGCTCACGATAACACATCTTCGTGGATACACTCTCCAACGAAGTAACTTCCGAAATGATCATCATCTGCAATGTACATAAGCTTTAATCCTTGCAATAAGTGGTATTCTTACATATGTGTGATGTACGCGTATGATGAGAATAATCATTATCTTTCGAATCATGCGATCCATTGGCCATCATTACCTTGTGACCTGTAAAACAACAAACATCATTACTCATTAGGTCATTGCTCATTGGTAACAAAATTCATATATCTATTGTCACATTCTTCCTTTCAACGTGAATCGAATATTTCGCGTGCTAATTCCGCTCCAAGATTCATCACGTTCGTTCAAATACCTACATACTTACTACACTTATATGTTTACAATTGAAACAAATAGCTAATTCACTTTCAACTCTTAATTCTCTGACGTATATTGGAGTTATAAAAAAAATGACCTCCACACATGGAATAACTGAAATGATTAGGTGTTCCAAAAAAGTTATAAAATTAATCCCACCTGTCGAGCGGATATATCTGTAATGGAAACTAGTTAATCATATCTTTGAGGAAGATTAATAAATGAAATCCAATCGTGATACTTTTCAAATGTACGACATTTAATTAACTCGCAGACGGATTAATTACCCGCGGTATTATTTTGGGAACTCGATGTCTGCTCATGTACATACTTTTTTTTTCTGTAATATGATGGGAAATACGGAATGAGGAGGATCGTCATCGTGTTCGTGCTTTATCAATTGAATTTATACCTGTATGAAGAAACATTGTACTAAAATGGAGTGTAATAAAAACATGTACGTTGAAAAATCTCTATCGATCAAATGGAAATTATTCAATACTTTTTATTTTTTCGCGTTCGAAAAAAAAATTAAAATGGATTTTATGATATTTTTGGTGTTTGCGATTTTAACCAATTATTGTTTTATCGACGGATGTAGATCCAAGGAAACTTCAGTAGTAAGTGAAATCTGATTACAATATTTGATAACGAAGTAAAATGTCATTAAATTATCAACATTATTGTTTTTTTTCTTTTTTTTCAATGTTGTTTATTTTGAGAAAACATGAAAAATTCATTTTACAGTACGTTTAACACGTACTTACGTCTCTTGAAAAAAATGTACATCACAAAAAAATTCCTATCAAAACTTGTTTAAGTTAAACTCATACGAATTACGTACTTTTTAAAAATAAGGTACCTATTAAATAAAATTAATGAAAGCGAATGACGAATTAAATAGGTACTTTAGAAAGTAGAAATTATTTTTTATCAACGAACATATTAATATTATTACGTATTCATCGTATGAATAATAAAGCAAATTACAAATGCATTTGAACTACTGATAAAATAAACATTCTTTACTATCGTGAAAAGAGAAAATAATCATTGTTTTTCGATAACTACCTACATTATTTTCTTCGTAATTTTATGCTCATATGAATTATGATGCAATAAAATTAAAACAATTTCATTTAATATCTTTACACTTTATTGATCGCTTACCCATCGAATTCTGACGAAAGAAATGAGTAATTGTTTTTGAATTAAAAGTTTGAAATAAGAACAAAATAGACGGTTTCATTGAGTAAAAATAAATATTTAATGCACATACTAATACAATACTCACCTTGATTTAATTAGAACGAATATTTTCGAACGGTCCAAGTTTATTTTACAGTTCAAAATGTTCAAGGTCAACTGTTTAATTTCTATAAGATTCTGGTACATTGCTATTTTCGCTTTCATTTTGTAGAAAATCAATGTAAACAGCGATGTTGATGGATTACTGAAGAAATCTAAATCTATAGAACCAACAGAACCAGTCAACAGTAACACTGCGTACCAAATTCCAATTTTATACCCATATCCGTACCCTGCAACAGGAATATATTATCCAGTTGCACATCACGGTAACATCGAGTACGAACAAACACCGGACATTTTCCAATCTCAGAATACGCAATTTATCGAGACAGTTCCTCAAGTTCAACCAGGCTCCACTCAAATAATATCAAATCAGCCTCAACCAGTCATTCCAGTACCTGTACCGTCTACAGGAGTTCACACAGAACCATATCAACCGGCAAATATATCTCCAACTATTCAAGATCAAAACGTCAAAACCGTGTTGATAAGTCCAATAGCTACTCCTCAACCAGATAATAGGCAAGATTTTGGAACAGCTATCTCTACAGCTGATGTATCTCAAAGCGATTCGCAATATTATCAACCTAGCTACGGAAGACCACCGCCACCGGTAAAATTTTCTAACATCGGGCCTATACCCTTACCCGCGATATATTTTTACCTATAATTTTTCCTATAACAGTGATTTTTTTCCTAGCAATATAATCCGTGTCAAAGCAAACAATGCAGACCCGGTTCAAAGTGTGTATTGAGACGTAACCCAAATTGCCCTCGTTGTGCATTCATTCCCGTTTGCGTTGATCCTTGCGAAACAGTACGTTGTGCATCGGGATATATTTGCAAAGCAGAAATAGGCTATTGTGGTACATCATTTTGCGAACCACGGGCTATTTGTAAAGATCCTTGCCAAGGGATAATTTGCCCCGGTAATGATACTTGTACGTTGATCCCATTACCATGTACGACGAGTTGTGATCCTGTACCGATATGTGGACGAGATCCATGCGAAACAACGACATGTCCATTAGGTCAAGGATGCTACCTACAAGAACATTTTTGCTCCAAGCCACCCTGCAGAGTGGATGCTGTTTGTAGAGATCCGTGCAAAGGAATTGTATGCGGACCTGATGAATTCTGCTATACCGAAGACGTTACGTGTATTAAAGCTCCTTGCAATCCGATTCCGTATTGTAAGAATCCCTGCGCTTCGTTATCGTGTCCATATGGGCAGCATTGCGAATTAGAGCAAGCATTTTGTATACGAACGCCTTGTAATCCGATTGCAACCTGTAAACCGAATTGATTTGTAAATATTTTCATACAAACATTCACAATAAATAGCACGACATACGACATATCTAAAATATCGACTTATTGTATAGATACGTTATAAATGATTTTTTGTACGAAATGCAAATATTAAATACATAATTTTACAACGAAATTTTATTTTTAAAACTTCTAAAATGACCATAAATAACTTCAACAGAAGAAAAATGTTCATTGGTCAAAGTAACTTTTTCAAGTACACGAATGACAGCGTTTCCATAAGTTTTACAACGTACAAAAAATTACGCTAACGGAGCCATACCATTGGCTCAACTCAAGATATGATACTTTGTTGAAGAAAAGGGGGAAATGGGCACATGCGCTTTCAAAATGTAAAACAGTTAGTGTATTTCTATTTTATAACGTAGGTATACCAATTCGTTACACGCCCTGATGCGTCGAATGTGTTGCGTGTTCCAGTTTTGAAGGCGTTTTCAAATGTGAATCTTCCAACGGTATAAGCAATATCAGTTTTCGAACGTTTATCACAATTAATAGAACGACTGAGCGGAAATATAAAATGAATTTGAAAATACGTTGTTATCTGGAAACAGAAAAATATAAAATGAAAAGAATCGAAAAAAAATAAATGCATCGACATCAAGAAAATATGCAACTTGGCATGTCTATATGATTTTGCATTCGGAACATTTGTGTGTCGTTTTTTATTCGTTTGATAGAGCATAAGCAATTCTGCATAAAAAGGTTGTTTAAATAACTTCTTTTCAAAGTTCACTTCGGAAATTATTTTCTTAAATAAAAATGACCATTTTTAGATAACAAGGAAATAAAAGAATACACGTCCTCTAGCAACTAAAAAGAATAAATATGATTGAGTAAGCGTATCTACTTACTTTATATTTTTAGTGAAATTTGCAGTCTTTCATTTTTGCATTTTCGCATTAAGAACCAGAAAGAATATTTTCAAAATCATTAGTTCAATCTTCATGCATGCATGATCCATACTGGAGTAAAAATAATTGGAAGAGTGATGTATGGATACTCCAAAAGTCATCAGTAATGAAAACATAAATTTAAAGTTACCTAAAAAAGAGAGACATCGAGCTGTTATCATAAATTACAAATTACAACAATTAAGCACTGCGCTAATTTTTACCACCCATTGTCTTCTTAATTTTTATCAAAATCGATAACCAAACACTGAATTTATTTAATACGTACAACTGCACACCTCACGTCTTCCTCGTCTAATGTAAATTGCATTTGTACGTAAGCCCGAAAAACTCTCCTCTTCTGTAAACCTGCTGAAAACACTTAACATTTCCATCAGATAATATCAAATGTAAATAACATCCATCGATATGAAAGAGTAAAAGAATTTATTAAAAGATTAAAAAGCGATATTAAACGATCGCAGTCGGTCGTAGAGGCGATAACAAGCGAGGAAAAAAAGGGTGTCAAGTATTATTCAAAAGTTAAAGAAACTTAATTAAATTTAGCAACATAATCATAGCTTTTATTGGAATGTCGAATGGAAATATAATAAAATTTAATTATAAAATTCTGCAGCACGTTTGAAAACGCGTTGTCTCGCACAATAATGGAGTGTGAATTGTTACCTCGTGACTCATCTCGTAAGAGCCACCCGTGTAGCTTTTGCTGGTTGAGATACACACGATGATACGTCTTTTATGCGAAGGTGTTAACGCAGAATTAATATATATGTACGGAAAAGCGTAATTTTCCGAGGTGATTAACACGTTAACAGCAGGGTGTATACAGTTTTAAATAAGGTTAAACGATGCGCTGCTGCACGTCGAATGCATGTGAATGAGAAAAAAAATCACGTCTTCATTTACGACAACGACGACGTCGACCTACGAGCAGAGTGAGATATAGTGATTTGCATATAAACCAACGTAAATACCTCGATGCATTTTCAAAGATATTTTAATAAATATAAGGTATTCGTGCTGGTTGATCTTTTCACACACATACATTTTCTTGCGACGTTCACATGCACGAATACCGCCACAAAACACATTAGTAAAATGCTTCATTTCGAAATGCCTCGAATCATTGGCGCGCGAGCGCGACTCTAGATCTAAATTCTTCGTTATTTTATTGTCATTCGGTAAATTGAAATACGATTCGACTTTTTTTCTATCTCTTACAGATTCGAATCGAAATAAATTTTTTTTATAAAAGAAATTTCTTCACGTTGAACGAGATAGATTAAAATCGGGCAGGTAATTTCACGCCGACCGACGAACAAATTTATTAGGGCGGATTATCAACAAACACGATACTGTTACGAATTCTTTGAAACCGTTTCAAAACTGTCGCACAAGTAAAAGGAAATAAATAAAAATCTGCAGGTGAGTAACCCTCGAGGTTTATTTTTTTTTTCTGAAAGAGGGGTTGTAATCTAACACACGATTACAATATCCTTTTGTTAACCAATATAAGCATACGTTAGCTGCGAGCTACTACTGATACGTACTTCGATGATCTGTAAGAGATTAGAGTTGCTGCGGTCGTATATTTCTTTTCGGGTGCGGTACTGCAATCGTAGTACACAAGTATGATATCATCCTGTAAAAAAATAAATAAACGGGTCAGGTTGAAATTTCAACGCAATTAAATTCGCTAAAATACCGAAATTTGCGATTAAAAGGTTGACCTAGCGAGAAAAGTCTTGTACGAAATTACACGCCGAAAGGATGAGAAATAAAAGCAGTCTGCTACAGAACTTAGGGAAACTTATCATTCTAATTTCGCGCGCGATTCGGCCTTCCCGAAAGGGAGTAGTATTATTTTCAATATAACTGTAAAGTTTGCGTAGGATAGGCTATATAGTTTGTATTAAATATATTTCAAAGAGCGCGAAAGGGTTCGTTTATATCCTTTTGTATAACGTTCACCGAGTGTCGGGTATCACAAAAGCAAAACAATAGAAACTACACCTCACACAATTCGCGTTTATTGTGTCCTGCTCGTGCATCCCCGAACAAGTTTGTCCTACGAAACGATGCTACCTTATATCATATATTTAATACAGTGCCGCAGTCAAAAGCAGATACTCTATAAATTTTCCTCCTATTATTTCGAAATATATCGATAACATTGCAAAAAAAAAGGGTTTTGTTTCAAAATTCACCGCATCGTTTTTAATATAATATATACATACATATATTTTTTCATTTATACATAAAAAACTAAAATGAAATTTTCATTTGTGGAGGTTAAGTATACGTGAATATGTTCCAAACAGAGGTTATTTTTATATTTTGAATACATTCCAATTTCGTGAAAATTTATATAAATTGAACTGTCTCAGTTTCACTCAATATTCATTTTCATAACAAGCCATTTCACAAAGAAAATAATATTTTCCGAAGGGAAAATTAGAATCCCAAGTTTTCTCAATTCGTTATAAAAAGTTCATAACAACGTGTTCATTATTACTGGAAAAATTATCACAGTCCTTAGGTAGCATTAAATTATATACCTTCTTGAGCCAAAAAAGGTTACTTATAATTTTCCTGAAACAAGAAATACAGAATACAGAATAAGTAATATCATTACAAGTATACTTATACATCGAATTCCTCGATAAAAAATCGTCAACAATAATGTTCTAAATTTAATAACCTTTCGTTAGAAATTTCTAATCGATGATATCGCACGATAGTGAATTGATGTTTGTGTAAAATTGACATTCCGACAAAGATTATCGGTATTTAGCGAACATGTCTGTAGTAGAATATTACGAAATTTCAGTCAACGAAACGATATGAAAAAAACCAAGTGAACCAGTTCTTTATGTGATAAGTCGGTAGAGGGTTTATAACCTGACACGTTCCCCTTTTAGCTCAATTACCTTTATTATTACAGCATTTCGATTGTACGGAAGGAAATACAGTATACATATTATATTATGATACTCTCGTATCGAAACAGTATATTAAAAAAGATTATAATTTGAAAAAAAAAAGGAACACTGAGGCGGAGGTCAGGCTATTGACAAACGAACGGACACATTGTTTGCAGAATAGTAAACGTGATGAAAAAAGGAGGGTCTTTAGTTTTTTATAACAAAAAAGGTAGGCGTTTTTATACATTTTTTGACGAGTGTTTCAATTCACGCGTTTGGACATGTAATATTTAAAAGTATATAACTGCATTAGGAAATTGTCGCCTTGCGTAGAAATAGGTTTTCCATTTCTTTGTTGAGATTTTTTTCATCTCTATGCAAGTAATCATTTTTATGTTATTATGTAGCTGGCAACGACGCCGTTGGCGCATAATAAGAGATCCTGTTACTAAAAAAAAAAAAACCCTCTAGTTCAAATGATAATGTTGCAAACTAGATTATCGGTTCTCTAGCATGTAGGTCGACGATGTCAATGTCGTGCCTTTTCAATTCCAAATATATACACGTATCAAGTATACGGAATTGTACAGAAGAAAAGTTTTAGCGATGTAAACGATATGAAATCGTCACTTTGAAGAAATACGCATAATACTCCATACTAGCAGAAGGAAAAGAAGCGATGAGTAAGTGTCGATAAAATGATTATCGAATTTTGAAATCTGGGCAGCGATAAGGTTACGTAAATAGGCATGAGTATAACTCTGCCAAATGATTCTCGATTGTGGTTCTACATTCCCACGCAGTTGTAAAATATTATCTACTCAGCACCTGATAAAATGAGTAACTGATAATGATTAAGATTATAATATCATAATAGTCTTTTACCTCATGATCCAATTTCTTTTTTAACATACTTATCATCATTTGAAAACGTAGAAGTAAAACTTCAGAAAAAACGAATATTTGGAAATCTGGTTCAAATTCACGCATTCCAGAACTGAAATAGGCGGATTTATTACATAAAATAACTGTAAATAGCAAATTCAATATAAACGATTGATTTTTTTCAAAATATACACATTAACGACCACTCGCATCAATTCACAAAATGCATACCACAGAAGCGTATTATGTAAGTCCAAACGTGGCCATCAATGGATTCAGTCCATCGTTGGTGACTAGAAACTTGCTCATTGTGCCCAATTTATGTATGCTTGTAATCGCAATGGCAGTCATGAGAGTGCTGTGGTAACATGCAAGATGAAAAAATTATGAATTAAAATATATTGGTGCTGTTACCAGCTCTTACTTATTGAAACTTGAAAATAATTAATCCAAAAGAAGAAAAGAAGATTCTTGCATTCCTATTTCGATGGTGATATTGAACACTGAAACAACATAAATTCTGCTTCCAAACCAAAAACGTAGGGCTGAGTTTGGATTAAGGAAGTAACTTCATCAAGAACTGTTAGAAATAATTAGAACAACCCATTAGATGAAATTAATTACTGATTTTTGAACGAAAGTCGAAATTTCGAAATGTAAAATATGATCGCACTTTGTTTATAAAATTTTTTTTCTTAATAACAACAACACTGCCAGCCACCTGTGTGATAAGATAACTTTATCGTATTCACGTTGTTTTGACTCTACTCCTCTGCACTCCTCCCTTCCATCAACATTCCAAATTTCCTATTATTCCATTAGAAGACGGTTTTCGAGTTATTTTTCTTTTGTTTCTTCCAAACATATCTGAAGTTTTATGAGTTTATTTTGCTATTTTAACGTTTCTTTTTCTGTCTAAAGATATTGGGTGCCATGTTAGGATTTAAAACAGTGTGTAGTTAGTCTTTGTGCGGTTGTGTTGTGGAAATTACTTCTCAGTAAGTGTAGTCAAATCTGTTTTGGCGCCTTTTCTGTAATTTGATTAATTATCGTGTACAATTTCTAGGAAAATGTCAGATTGATTGTGCTATTGAATGCGTGTTACTATAAGAAGGTATTTGATTGCATTTGATCTTACGTTTTGTGTTTGAATTGGGAAGCCGTTCAATGTTGGTAAGATTTGGTTAACCACGTGGTATTAGTTTTTCATCTTGAGTGTATGTAATTTGCTACTTGCGGTTTACATAGGTGTTGTAAGCAGATTAACGGCCCTCAATGAGTTTATGAAGTCAAACTGACTGTCATTTCGTATTTCATTTTTCGTATTGATACTACGTTGATCATGAAGAAAACGAAGAGAGAAAGAAAAAACCAAGAAGCTCCGGAAAAATGTTGGAAACGACCAGTGATTGTATTAACTGATTTGAAATATCTTCCTAAAAAAATAATTCTGCAAGATTCTCCCGAAATAATTATCATTAATGGTATGTACTAAAATTCCAATATTACTATATCTACCATGCCGGTACTTTTGTTTATTGTGCTCTTTTATTAATATACAGATCTCGGTAAAACAAGCGCAGATGAAAATAAAGAAAATGAAAATTCTTTCGTAAATTGTAGTATTGCTGAGGCAACGGTTGAAGGAGGTTTGGATAAAGCGCACGGTAATTGATTTTATTTTCAAGCTTTAATATTTCTTCTACTTGCAAAAAACTTCTCGTAAAGTGCATGACTTTTAATAACAATAAAATAGGCCTATTTCTTCTAACACTCCGTTACATAATTCGATTAGTTGACGGCACGGAATTTTGTTATTGTGATAAATTGCCTTGAATGATTTTCGGTTCTGATTCATACTCGGAAGATTTTTTTCTACACACACGATGCGTTGTGTTTTTCTAGATGAAAACCGTTACGATTTATGCATCGATGCTGAAAATTCGGATTTGGCAAAAACAGTGAATGCTTTTGCTTGTAATCTATGCTACAAAAAGTTCGCAGATCGAAGCGCAATCCTTCATCATGTCTCAAATTGTCACAATTTTCCGAAAACTCGTGTAACTAAATCTTCCGAGCAGTTAATTTTTCTGTGTACCGTGTGTAACGTACGTTTCAAAAGTGAACGATACCTGCGACGTCATTTCGTTCTGCACGAAGACAATAAACCTTTTATGTGTACCAAATGTAAAATCTATTTTAATCGAAAAGATCATTTAAAACGTCATGATAAGAAAAAGCATCCCATCGAAAGCTCGCCAGTTCAAAATAGGAAAAACAGTTTCGGTTGCGAGGCTTGTGGAATCACTTATGATCGGAAAAATGAATTAACTAAACATATTATGAGATTACATTCTTCTGCGTTACCATTCGCTTGTGAAACGTGCGGAATGTCCTTCGTGGAAAAGACCACCTTGGAAAAGCACTCTAAAACTCATAAGAGCAAGAAAATGGTCGATTGCACTTTTTGCTCGCGTTCTTTTAGGGATGAAAGCACATTGAGGGATCATGTAACTATACATATGGGTTATAAATCGTTCAAATGTGATAAGTGTGGAGCTGCTTTTCGCTTGTTGAAAATTTTGAAACGGCATCAACGCAGATATACTAGAAATAAGCAGTTTCTTTGCACTAAATGCAATGTTTCATATGATCTACCTTATCTTTTGAATGATCATATTGAACCGATTGTTTGTTATTATTGCCAAGAAATGTTCAATTGTAGAAGTAATTTCAAAAAACATGTTTTTGAATGTGATGCTTCGAACAAAATACCTTATAGAGAAAAACGTAATGTATGATTTCGATTGTGTTAGAAAAATGATAACGTTCAGTGATATGTACCATTACCATAGCGAAGTTTTTATTTTGTTTTAACTGAAGTTTTTAATCGTATTTGGTGCGCGGATTCTATTTTTTTCATTTCAAAAAGTTGTTTTAGTTTGAATTTACCGACGGATTTATGGTTTATCGCGTTTCGTCTTAGGATGCATTTATTTATTTTTTTAATATAACTATTTTACTGGTTTTAAATTTTTTTTTTTATTTCTAAATTTTATCATCTGTTATGTCACCTGTATGCGGAATCTTTCAAGCTTAACATTGCCCGAAAAAACTTTCTGGCGCATTCAAATGGTTTGATTTGTAGTTTTTGCTCACAACTTCAAAGAAGCAGATTAATTTGCACGATCGATTCGATTGTAAAATTTGGACGAGACCGTTCTCTTGTGAAATAAATCTTTCCCGGGCAAGATAACAAATTTGAAAGATATAATACTTTGGCACAAGATGAATATACTGATGGAAGAACTTGCTGAAGTGTGGAAGTAGAAGTTGTTGAAATAAAACAGATTTTGCATGAACATTTCAAGTTTAATCTTGAAGTTTTAAATTTTTAGAGATTGTATTAGCTCAGTAGATTAACGAAAAAGTTTTATTAACGGAAATATTTAGTTGGCAGGCTTGGCACATATTGAAATATTCTGAGAAGAAACGAAGAGAGATTTGTGACTGTTCATGTTCGAAGCTATCGTTGATAGAATTTTTACATCAAAAACAAATCGATACGAGACAACATAAATATTCCCGTTTGTCGCCTTCCGTCCGTTAGTAATGCGACCTGAGAATTATGTGAATGTGAATACATTTGCCTACTCTAGAGTTTCAAAGGGAAAATCATCTTGATTTGTAGTTCAGGCCTATAGACATATTTTTTATCATTACGCTATGTAGAGAAGAAGATTTGATGTGTAAAATCACAATTTTTATACGATGTCATATGATAATGAATAGTTCGTGAAAACTTGTGGCATCTTTGCAACTTTTCATTCCTTCCACTATTCGAATTAGAAAACTATGCATATAGGTATTAAATACTATTATAATATACGTATTTATTGCTTCGCTTTCGATTATTGGCTTACAAAAGCCTTGAATTAATTTTAGTATAGCACAATAACGCTTATATTAGCATATATCATCTTATTTATTTGGGATTAATGGCATCGATACCTGTACATTAATTTATTTCTCTGAGGCGAAAAAATTTCGAATTTCAGATGAAAATCTGTCTTCGTTGGAACATTGCATTATACCAGGCAACGTTCATTATCACACCAGAAGTGAAAAATTCATTTGCGATATCTGTTCGAAATCATTCAAACGCAAAAATTATTTACGAAGTCATCTGAAAATCTGTGCAAGAAGTCAGACTTACCGATACAATACTTACGTTTGCGATTATTGCTCTCGAACGTATTACAAACGTCATTCGTTTATAGTACATTTAAAAACTCATACGGCTCCACCAAAGCACGTATGCACCACGTGTAAAGTTGCATTCAAATATAAGAAGCTTCTAAGTCAACATTTGATCATTCACGAGCCAGATAAACTTCATCGATGTTCAATTTGCGGTCTTGGTTTCGAGAGTAAAGATATTCTGAAAGATCACATTTTCTCAATTCACCGTACTGGGAATCCATTCGAATGCGATCAATGTGGCGCTACGTTTAAATTGAAAGCTGGAATCGCTACTCATATGAAAGTGCATTTCGATAAGAAATACAATTGCGGAATATGTAAAGTAATGTTTAGAAAGAAAGATGATCTGGAACGACATCGAAAAGTACATTCGGATGAAAAACCGTTCTCGTGTTCGATTTGTAAAAAATCGTTTGCCCGCCGACAGTACCTATACTTACATATGAAGCTACATAATGATGAAAAATTTATTTGTGATATTTGCAGAACTACGTTCAAATGTAGAGTTTATCTTCAGCGGCATATAATTAATCATTTAGCGGTCAGACCATATGCATGCTCCAAATGTGACTCTTCGTTTGCTTCCAAAGCTCTTCTAAGGTCGCACCTTAGTATTCATACACGTAATAATGAATCAATTCGTCCAGCTCAGTATACATGTCAGTACTGCGGTTTAAGGTATAGACTGATGATGAATTTGGTAACGCACCTGAAATTACACGGTCATCGAAGTACCCAAAAGACCGAAGAAAAAAACATGGAACCAGAAAAAGCGACCTTTACTTGTGCTATATGTTCAAGATCTTTCAAATATAGAAATTCTTTGCAGCATCATTTAATTTCACACTCCAATGACAAACCTTACGAGTGTAGAAAATGTAATATTTCTTATAAATATCTGTCTAGTTACCAGCGTCATTTGAAAATGCATAACACAGAAAGTAATTTTCACTGTGCCCATTGTGATTCCAAGTTTAAACGAAAAAATGAGCTGATGTCACACTTTAGAGCTAATATTTGTAAACCGTAAACGTCATTGTGGCAATAAAGATGAATAGCTTTCTTGTAAAGTCTAAACTATATGGTATAAACGAATGTTTTTCTTATCGACAGGTTGGATCTTTCGTTTTTGTTATCAATTTTTTGCAAGTTTTTCTCGTTGGTCTAATAAAGGAACCTCCGTCATGTCGGCCCAAAACTTTCAGAGGCCGTGCCATGTAATGTTCGGACAATTGCAATGTTTCGAGATTTCGTTGGATTTGAGATAAACATTTTCACACAGCTTTGTGCAGGATGGAGTAAAAATTCAAAATCAATGGACGAAATTTTAAAAGCTGAAAGTTAAATTTTTAAACGGAAGTTCAACTTTTCACTACGAACAAAAAGTTTAAAGTTGTTATTCGAAAATTTGAGAAAATTGCCAAGAAGAGACCTTTTTAGCCTGATTTTCTATGTCATATTGTCAATGAAAACCAGGCTATCACGATCTATCGACCTAAGGCGGAAGAAGGGGGTCCGTTTCGGGCTCCTAGAAGATTAACACGACCATTTTTGGCCATGCCACATACTTATTTTTTTATTATTATTTTCCGCGAAACTAAAGTCATTTTCTCAATTCGATACGGAGCAAGATTGATCAACTTTGGGAAATAGGCTTAGATTTGTTGTGGATTCGATATTCTGGAGTGAGATTCACTTCTGATCAAAATTCAATGATGCCCAAATTTTGGTGGGAGGGGGCTGAGGGGTTAAAATCATAAAACGCTTTCTTTTTGAGCCAATCGATAGGCAATCCAAAGATGTATAACATATCCGAAAATCAGTCCCCTAAGTTAATTTGGAGGTGAGATATGAGGATTTTTCCCCTTTTAACCATGAGAAAAGGCTGTTCCTTCCCTTTTTCCCCTACGAATCGAGCTGGTAAATTGAAATTTGGTATGTAGAGTAAGTATAGGTCCTAGATGTTTCTTTTGAGGGTTTCGACTTTCCAGCCTCATTACAACTCCTCAAAGTCCAAAAATTTAGTTTTTTGTTCGGTGTTTCTAATTTTTTAAATTTGTTTCTTGCATAACACCCCTTCAAATTGAATTAGGAAGTTGAAATTTCAAATTTAGATTTAGTAAACGTCCTAGGCATACCGTATGAGGGTTTCAACTTTTCAGCCTCACTGCACCCCCTCACAGTCCCAAAAATGTATCTTTTTGGTCAGTTTTTCTCATTGCGAGCAGCGCTAACGAAGCCAGGACGCGAGCTGTGGCTTATTTATTGTATATGAATAGGCACATAGATTTAGTGTGGTTCTAGATGTGGCCTTTGATGGCTTGAATTTTGCAATTTAAAATCATCTATCCCTATTACTGTCGCGATGCTTTTTTTCAATCCACATAAGTTTTAATGTTTATTTCTACCTATCAGTTTTCAAAATTGAATCTCAGTGCAGTTGAGAATCTGATACGGCTCAGTTTGAATATTCATCTACTTTTTTGGGTTTGGATACAACGCTTGAGCCCTCCTCCCCCCCACTGAGAAAGAGTTTGAGAAAAAGTTGAGTGTGTTGATGTTGAAATTTTTATTCAATTTTTGATTTTGGTTCGCACAATACTGATTAAAACCAGCTCGTTGCTTCAATCAGAAATTTCAGGTTAAAAAAAGTTAAAAATGATGCAGCTCTTTAATTTTTTGGAAATTGGAAGGTCAAAGTGGAGCCGTTCTTTTTTGTTCTTATACTTTTTGCTATCTTTGTGGTATTTGGGAGGTGTGATCAACCTCTGATTAGTAAGAGTCGATATGCCAGTTGATTTTTACAATTCGTTTTGAATTTTTACCACGTTAAGGGGCTGGTGAGAGAGTTTGAAGGGATAGGATAAAAAAATTAAACCAATATTGAAACTCAGCGTCCTTGAATTAGTAGCAATTGTTATGTCATTTCAGTTTTTTCATCTTTTTGAATTTTAACCGAAATTGAAGACCCTAGTGCCTCTCAGAAACGCTGTTTCCATTTTGAAAATTAATTTGATTAAAAAAATCATAATAGGATCTTGTCATGGTAATTTTTTCATATTTTTTGATGGTAGATTCAAAAAATTATACTCATCATAAAATGTCGAGTTTTTGTATCAAAATTTCAACTTTAAGTTTTCGAAATTTTGACCGTCGATTTTGAATCTTCTTTGAGATAGATCCATAACCGGTCTTACCAATCTCGAGACAAAAGCCTTCAAAGTTGAGCCATTTGGAGAAAGATTCTAATTGTACCCTAATTTTAAGGATCATCGTTCATCGTCCTGTCCATTCGACCTATTCTCAAAAAAATTAGGGCCAAAATGCCAGTGGTTGCTTTGCTAAAATGCCAAGAAGACTTTGCAAAAAACTTTTGAGGGAAATCAAAAGATCCAGTGTCAGATTTAAGTAGCTTGGTATTTTTTTTAATGTATGTGTACATACCTTCGTCTTAATCTTTTCCTTTGCATTACCTTCGTTCTGCTGAATGAGATTAAGAGTAAATGCTTATCTTTCATTTTTATCCGGATCATATGGCTTCATTATAACTTTAAACCAACTAAAACGCATCGCTTGAATTATCCAATCTACCTAACTTAAATTATTCCGGATTTATTGAAATATTATTAAACGGATTACTTACTAAACTAGAAAAGTGTATTGCAATGAAGATGAATTATTTTTGGATTTCAGATAAAAATCCTCGCTATTCGTTGAAAAATACTATTCCACCTTTCGACACGAACTGCAACCACGTCACAAACGAAAATTTCATTTGCGATAATTGCACAAAATCATTCAACAACAAGATGAACCTACGACGTCACCTTAAGAGATGTTTCAGCTCCGGAAGAACGAAAAAATACGACACTTACGTTTGTGTTCATTGTTCTCGCACCTATTACAATCGTCAACTCATTATCAGACATCTGAAAACTCATACGGCATCGTGTTTCATATGTAAAGTTACATTTAAATGTAAGAAACTTCTGAATGAACACCTGATCAGTCATGAGTCAGATACACTATACCTATGTTCGACATGCGGTATTGGTTTTAAGAAAAAAATTCTTCTAGAAGATCATTTGTTGAAGCATCGTGAAGAAACACCATTCGAATGCAATCAGTGTGGAAATTTTTTCCAAAATAAATCTGGAATTGCTACTCATATTGTGAAAGTGCACGTTGAGAAGAAATTCAATTGCTCAACTTGCAAAGCTACGTTCAAAAAAGAAGAAGAACTAGAATGTCATCGAAAGATCCATTCGTCGGAAAAACCGTTTACATGTTTGATTTGTAAACGTTCGTTCGCACTTGAGAGAAACTTAACGATGCATATGCAAGTACATGGTGACCAAGAATTCATATGTGATATTTGTAAGTCCACCTTCAAGTGTAGAAGATATCTTGAAAAGCATATTATTAATCATTCAGCGGTCAAACCGTATCTGTGCTCCGAATGTAGCTGTTCATTTAGTACTAAAGGTATTCTAAAGAAGCATCTTATCGCTCATACGCGTTATGACAAATACCTTCGTGAATCCGAGTACGTGTGTTCTTACTGTAACGTAAAGTTTCAACTCCTAGTTCATTTAGCGAGACATATAAAATCGCACACTCGTAAACATGGGCAAATGCGAAATGAAAAAAATGTGAAGCTAGAAAAATCTATCTTCATTTGCGCTTCATGCTCGAAATCATTCAACAGCAGAACCGCTTTAATAAATCACTTAGTTACACATTCCGAAACTAAACCTTTTACTTGCTCAAAATGTGAACTTTCTTTCAAGCTGATACATAATTTGCGACGTCATATGAAGAACCATAGCGATGAAAAAGATTTTCAATGTGCCCAATGTGACAGTAAGTTCAGACGAAGAGATCATTTGATGGCGCATCTGAAGGCCAACTCTTGTCACAATTATGGAAATGTTAGGAAGAAACTTTTATGTTAAATTTAGATACGTATTGTTCTCAGAGGAAGTTGCATTGATATTATGCAAATATTTTTTTAAAGAATTTATTCGTAATGAGGTATTTTTGTTATGTTGTTGGTGAGTATTTTTAAAATTAGATCATGCGGAAGATATTTTTTTTTTTAATTTATCATTGTAATGATGATGCAAAATCATGTGAATTTATTACCTAAGTATACATGTTGTTTTTTTTTTATTTTACGAATAAGTTGTTGTTTTTATTTTTTTATTGAACTATTATGATAGGTACATATGCACTTGTCGGAATTATAACTCATGATTATTACTTATAAAGGATTAAGTATCAAGAAAAACTTAAATTTTGATTATTTTTTTTTTGGTTAATTAAAAGGTTGATTTTTAAAAAATTTTAATAATTTTTTTTATTGATTACTTGGCATGGCAACTGAGTACTTTTTCTGAAAACTCGTAATAAATGTGAAAATTTACTTGACTAAATTACCAAAAAAAATTTGTACTTTTTTTTGAAAGTAGAAGAAACGTGTGGAATGGTTTTGATTGTATCATTTAGGTACTGAAATAAGTACATATCTGTTAATTACTTTGTAGAATTTAGCTCTTCTTTCCTCTAAGTATTACCTACGAGTGGTATACAATAGGGTTGACCAAATTTTTTTTGAAATCTGTCAATATTATTTTGCAAAATGACCTCAAAACGATGAAGTAAAAGTTTTAGCTTTCCAGTTAAATTTCTTTAAATTCCAAAATGTTTAATACTTAAAACAAGTATAAGTGGAACTACAGCGTGTCTTGTTCCATTGGGAATTTTTCTCACAACGTGTAGATTGACAAAATTCTTGTGAAATATTTTTTTTAATTTTAATTTAAAACACTTGAAAAATCAGAAAACCTATAACTCATATTCTTGATACGAAAGTACATAAACAAGAAAAAACGTATTTTAATTTGTAAATAGCCACCAACTTCTATTTTCACTCCATTCAGAAGTACCAACCTACATGTTCTGAGAAAAATTTGTAAGGAGGTACCAGAATCAAATAAGCCCCCTGTATTCCATTTGATCAGTATCACAACTTTTTAGGTCTTTAAAAAGAAATATTGTTCTTGGATTTTTTCACGATTTTATTTACGAAAATTTAAAAAGAATGTTCTTTAGAAAAATATCTCCCTGAGATGCATATAACACATCAACACTAGACGATTCTGGATAATTCTTCAATCTTTACCCCTCCCTCCAGCCACCCCCTACAGGTTGATTTTTCAGGTGTACTTAAAAAGTGTAATTTTTGTGACTTTCTGACGAGTTTTTTGCCTTTTTAAAATTTTTTTAGCGAATTATGAGTTTAATGGGCAAAAAACGTTTACCCTAGTCCTTTCAAATTCAGTGTTTACCATTTTCCTTGTTTTCAGGGGTTCTCATGAAATATCCACAAAAATAGAAGTATACAGTATCAAGGACAGTGGCGTACCTAAGGGGGTGGACGTTTATTTCCTGTGTCCATTTTAGGGAAATGGGTCTCAAAAAAATTTGGAAATCCTAGTTTTTCAACAAATCGTAAAAACGTTCAAAAAACGAAATTTTTAAAAACCTCAGAAAATGGGACAATGGTAAAAATTCTTGGATAGTGAACATTTTTGGTATAAATATGTAAATAAATTTCTGAGAAAATATATTTGTATGATTTTTAAAACATTTTTGAGCTTCAAAGTGAATTTTGTTGGTTGGGAAAATTGAGTTGGAAGCCTTGAAAGTTTAGTAATTATGTAACTATTGTGACCCGTGGTGACATCTACAAATGTCCAAAAATGGCTAATTTGGTCCATCCTAGTATATAATAAGGAGTCACAATTGCTGCAAAATGACCTCAATATGATGAAATCAAAATTTCAGCTTTTTAACGTTACTTTTTAAACCAGCAAAATTGACTAAATGTTTGCTAATTTTCAAATACAATTTTTTTCAAAAATGGAATTATTACGCATATAAGTACCCAAAATTATCGTTGTTGGAAAATTATCACAATTTCCCCCTTTTTTAGGGATTTTTTAAAAATGACACTTTATGTTTTTCACGATTTTTAAAAAACTGTGTAGGAAATTTTTTTCAAGAAACGACCTGAAATGGATGTAGGACATCAATTTCGGATGATTAAGTACAATATTTCAATTTTACCTCACATAGCCAATTTTTCAAAGGCACTCAAAAATGATATTTCACATCTTTTGAAATAAATTAGTCAAAAATTTAAAAAATGCTTTTATAAATAAATTTTATATAAGGGAACAGATGTTTCATCTGTTTTAGACCCTCAAAAGCATTTTTTCATTTTTTTTTTTTTTTTTGTATTTTTTATCCATTTATACTGTATTTTTGTGTATTGGGTTACTCATTGAAAACCCTTCAAAAAGGTGCAAGCAACAAAAACCGACTTTGAAAGAATAAAAGCATGTGTACTTGGCTCATTTCAATTTTAATTTATTGAAAAAAAAATTTTTCATGATGCAAAAATATTCTTGAAAAAAAAAACAAAAAAAAGTTCTCCAAGCACTTCTGAAAAATTATCTATGAGAGAAAAAATTGAAATATTGCGCTGCATTATGTAAAATTGATGCCCTACGTCCAGTTCAGAAAGGCATCTCTCAAAAAAAAATTCCTTCATAGCTTTTCAGAAAACCATGAAAAAACGTGAAAAGTAACGTTTTTTAAAACCCCTTGAAAAAAGGGGGAATTGTGAAAATTTGCCAACAATGATAATTTTGAGTTTATAAAATTTGACAAACTTTGAGTCAGCTTTACAAATTAAAAAAATTGAGTTGGAAAGCTAAAATGTTTACCACATCATATTGAGGTCATTTTGCAACAATTATAACCTCCCAGCGGCGTTTGCAAATTTTCAAAAATGGTAAATTCGGTCCGCTTTGTTATACAATTCATCTAACTTTCTGTTTATCAATTTTAAATTTAAAAAAATGCTGCTATCAATTTTACGACTAGCAATTGCCGAATTTAACAAAATGCCTTTACTTTTTTACATTAGCGCAAATTTAAAGTCTTCTGTGCAACGAAGGTGAAATTTTGAAAAAATAGTATTTTTAAACCTTAAAAAGTGTATTTCTTGGAGTTTAAGTTCCCAATTTTTGAAGTCTCATTAAGATAGTGGTAGGTTCTTAACGATTTGGGTATTAAATTCTGCGAAAAAATGCAATTTTTTCACGTCTAAGGGAGGGGGGGTAGAGCTATAGCCTCAGTAGCGCCCTCCTGGGTGCATCACCGTATTTTTCTCCCCTCTATCATATCAAATGTTACGAAAACAGTTTTAATCTAAGAAAATATATTCATTAACATGTTTAGGTGGATAATTTAAAAGCAAAATAAATAACAAAACTCGCACGTATAAATCTGACAAGGTAAATAAATATCGAATTCTCAAATAGGTATAGTTTAGGTTAAAAATTAAACGCATCGGGTATAATACCAGTGGCGCGAATTCGAATCGCATTTAATTCGGTCGTTTCGCAATATTTAAATATTTATTATCAAATGTATAAAAACCTTTCGCCGTAAAAGAAAGTTAAAAAGTTGGAGTTGTTCGCCCTAAAGTTGGTTTGCAAAAGACAGCTGTGGTAAAATAAAGCTTTGTAAAAAAGTTGCTGGTATACTTTTAAACATGCAAAAAGAAAGTTTATCTATCGAAGAATAAGTTTGTTTTTATTCGTTCGGACGTGGAAAAATAGCAAGTAGAGTAGGTAAGTAATATCAAATGGCGTATTTGTGGTTATTTTTTTTTTCTTTTCTTTATTTTTACCCTCGAACGACTTCACGAATTTATTGTTTTAAATGGAGCGCGAAAGACGCGATGTTCTCACAGGCGAAAAGCGAAACATAAACCCATAAGTTACTAAAAAGACGTGTATAGATAGAGCGAAAAGGAAAAAAAAAAAAACACACAGACCTGGTACATGTAATTTAAACAAAAGATGCTGTCACATTTCAATGTCAGAACTGAGTTACTAGTTTTATAAGTTTGAATTTCCGTACGCGAAACAGTTCCAACCCCCGACGATTCTGTACAATAGAAAACGTAATTGAGAAGTTTACTGGAATATAAACCGATTACAATTCCAAGTAGACACTATCAACAATATTCTATTCATTTGGAACAAAAAATCAATGAATGGATATATCCTGCGGTTTATACCCTGAAAATTTTGCCCTATGCTGCTGTATTCATCCACCTTTGTAAATACCACCTCCTGATCTATTCAATTTTAATTACATTAACCTAACGTTGTAATTTCCTTATAATTGAATCTATTCTTACCAACATTTGATTGGTTTACAATGTAGGCGTGTCTATATGTAAACTTTATACATACCTACTTGTTCGTCGTAGCACCGAAAAACTAGAAATTTTGACTCTTTTTCCTATGTGTGCATGTACCCAAGTTACCTATGTAATCTTATACCATTTATATTGTATTTATTTGATAAATTATTATATAGAACAGACCGGATGCGGTTATGAAGTGGGTTTTTTCATTTTGTGCGTGTAATTTTAGACACGTACGAAATTTCGCAATTGTGTTATTTTATTAAAGAAATAATATCGAGAGGGAGTAAAAAAAAAAAAAAAAAAGAAAAAAGGTCAGATCGTGATAAGATATCTTAATTTTGTTAATATGTCATCTTTTTTCCATTCCCTTTTCTTGTATTATTACGATGATTGGAACTCTTTTATTTTTTCGTAATAAATATCACAAATTGTCAATATAAAATATATTACGATTGATATATAGTTATTGAATGGTAATAGGAACCTAACGTGGAAATTTTACTAAAAATATCAAAAATTTAAAAATTTTTTGTAATTATATTCTGTACTTACTCCTGTAAGTATATTATTATAGGTAAATTTTATATCGCTAGTGAATCCGTTATTTAAACTTGAAGAGGTTTTTAAGATTATTCAATACTAACCACTTGCGCGAAGAAAAACCTTTATTCAAGACATTCTTATGAAACGAAGGTTTTAGTTTTTTGTATTTTAATGAACTGCCTTTTCCAATTTCTATCAATACGCCACCCGCAGCGACTAAAAAAATAATCGTATCGTTTACACGCTTTAATTTTACAGCTTTTACCCTTTAATAATTTTTAAATATTCGTGTAGCGACCCTTTTATAGTTAAAACACTTTTAAGGGTATTTCAAAACGTCGATTAGGTGGTTTACCAGTTATTTTTTCTCCTACGATGTGTACCTAACGCGTGATTGGAATGAATTTTAACGTTTTTTTTCCTCCTTGGCCGTTGTCGCGTTGACAGCTCTTAAAATGGAGCAATTTTTATGAAATTTTGCGATCATTAAATTTGTTTGAAATATTGCGATAAAAATGCGCAGAAACCAGAATGTATTGTAGTTTAGTAATTAAAAACGTTTGTTAATTTTTTTTCTCATATTTTTTTACAGGTATATACTATCCAGCACTTGTTCGTTGTAAGCAAGTGATTTTCTATGAGTAGATACAATTATTTTTTTATATTTCGTTGGCCTGGAAATTTTAGAATTTTTCTTCAAATTACCAAATAGGTAAGTGTTATTTTTCTTTGCTTATGGTATCATTGTACGTTTTTACGATACGTATTATTTACCTATTATTTTAGTGTTCGAACATGTTACGTCCTAACCAGTTGCATAAAACTGCTGGAATTTTGCCTTTGATTAATTACTGTTATACATTCAGCCAACCACACGAAACAGTTCACATAATGAACAATTTATTTCTACCAGGTGATATGGTATTCTTTTCAGAATACTTTATCAGTTGGTAGAACTGGTAAAGAGTAACAAAAAATCTGATGTGAATGTGGTGAGCGGTTGCCATCTTAAAATTTGAAGGAGCTATGAATAATTGAACTCTTATCAAGTTTTAATTAGATAATGTTACATTTTCAAAAAATTATTTTACACAAAATTTAGTGATGATAAAGGTAAGATCAGATGATGATATGAAAACACGACTTCTGACAGCGAAAGTGGCCCACTTCTGACAATGCTTTAGCCCATCAGAGATCACTAAATATTGGTTAAACTCATGACACTGACATTGAAATGGTTCAGTTGTAGCACCAAGATGACTCCAGAATGACTTTCTTATGGCATGGCTATGATGTTACTGTGACGTATTAATGACGTGTATTTGACACATAAGTGACATATTTTTGACGCTGTAATGGCACATTTCTGACATGATAATGGCACACTTCTGATGCAAGAGAGCACCTTTTATCGCAAAAATTACATGTTTTTGATGTATTTCATTTTTCATTGCATTGAATTGATATACATTTATTAAGGTATTAATTAATTATTTTTTTATTTATATCAACTTACAAAGTTTTTTCATTTTTTTTCCATTGATCGAATTCGAACATGGGACTTCTTGGGTAAAAATCGACATCTTTACCAACTCACCTACCAATGAAATTAGTATAAGAAGGCCTAAAAGGCATTAACTACGTAATTTTTTATTCCTGACAATGATGTGACATTTATTTGACGAGGTGTTGGAACAATGAGAGTACACTGTTGACATAATAATGAAATGCTTCTGACTTAATTATGACACTTATGTGATTTAATTGCGGCATGCTTTTGACAACAGTGTAAAATTGATTTGACACAGTTGAGGTAGGTTTTTGACTCAATTTTGGCAGTATACTGTTGTCAAATTAATGACATCTGATGTGCTTTTGGCTTGATTATGACACATATGTGACTTAGTAGTGACACACTCCTGACACAATTGTGACATGTTTCTGACACCATTTCAGCATTATTTTGACTCGGTTGTGATGTACCTATACTTCGATGTGTCAGAATCCAGATCAAAATATTCTACAGTTGTGTCAGAAATGTGCCGAAGTAGTGTCAGAAGCAGGGCTGCAAAGCGAAATCATTAAGGTTCAGATTTATCATTACGGTTAATGGTTCATAATTTTTCAAAGCTTAGGGATTTATGGTCACGAGTTACAGTTTAGGTTACCTCATTTCCTAAATTTTCTGGTTAATTTGGGTTTGTGGTTACAGTTTAGGTTCAGGCTAACAGCCCTGGTTAGAAGCATATCACAAGTTTGTCAAAATAGTCTCATAATTTTGTCAGAAACATGCCACAACTGTGTCAAAATTGTGTCATAATGTTGTCAGTAGCATACCACTACCAAGTCATATTAGTGTTGCAATCAAGTGAAAAGCATGTCAGATGTCATTACAGTGGCAATAAGGTACTGCCTAGAGGAAGTCAAAAGCATGCTGCAACTGTGTCAAAAAGGTGCTTTAAAGTCCTATCAACAAGCCGTTATCAAGTCACATTTGTACTATAATAACTGACTAAAACGGTAATCATATGACATAACATTTTTCAAAAATCAGGCTGAAAAAACAACGTATTACAATGCTTTTTATTTCTCCCTATGTTTAGCATTTTCGTAAATTTCAAATAAATATATTCTGAAAATTTTACGTACCATTGAAAAATAAATTAATTAATTTTCCTTTCCCCCTCCTCCGCAAAAATATTGTAGTTTTGGATACAAGAAGGTAGTTTTGGGTGCTAAATGTAAGTTTTGGGCACAAAAGTGTAGTGTTGAATGTTAATTTTAGGTTTTGAGCGCAAAGCAGCTTTGGGTACTGTTATGCAGTTTTTGACATTGTGATGTAGTTTTGGGTGCAAAAAGATGGTTGTGCAATATAGTTTTTTTGGGTGCTAGATGTCAGCTTTGAGCACAAAGCGGTTTTGAGTATTGTGCCAAATATATTTTTGAGAGTAAAAAAAAGTAGTTTTTGAGTGTTGTAATGCAGTTTTGGGTATGCGAAGTTAATTTTGGGTGCAAAAATTGTTTTTTGAGCGCAAAGTACTTTTTGCGTGTTTAATTCTGTGATGTAGTTTTGGGTACAAAAAGGTAGTTTTTAGGTGCATTAGTTTTTAGTGGCAAATGTTATTTTTGAATGGTTCTTGGTCGTTTTTTCAAGTTTGTCCCACGCATATCCTTCCTTCAATAAGTCTAAGAGTTGAGAATAGTATATAGATTCCACTCATGTTCTTGATGTACCCTTTGGCAATTTGAAGTATTCATCAGTGGTGTGGTGAGTTTTTACACAAGGTAAGCGAAAAAAAAGTAGGAAAAATTTGATATTATATTTAACGAATGAACTATCTACCTACCTAGTACCTACAGACCTATTCTTCAGAATTGAATTGTGAAAAAGGTTTAGAAATAAAAAACACGAATATTCTTAGTCAAAACTGTATGTCAAATAACTCAAGACTTGAATGAAAAAGACACCTATAGGCGATACATGATATTCTGATTGCTTCTGATCTACACCATTTGGTTCGTTTTCATCCTATAATGTGTGATACGCGTGTCTCAGTCGTGGTAAATTTTGTAGGGGCAAGATGCGCGTTTAAAAACATAGCTGTACGCGATGTTCAGATCGCTTCTGATCAACATCATTCCGTTTGGTTTGATCATGTAATGTGTGATACGCGTGTCTTAGTGGTGGTAAATTTTGTAGAGTGAGACGCACGTTTAAAAAATAGCTGTACGCGATGTTCAGATCGCTTCTGATCAACACCATTTGGTTTGTTTTCATCCTATAATGTGTGATACGCGTGTCTTAGTGGAGGTGGTAAATTTTATGGGGGTGAGACGCGCGTTTAAAAACATAGCTGTACGCGATATTCAGATCACTTCTGATCAACACCATTCCGTTTGGTTTCATCCTATAATGTGTGATACGCGTGTCTTGGTGTTAGTGAATTTTGTAGGAGTGGAACCTGCGCATTTTAATATGCGCTAATAAGCGATGCCTAGATCGCTTCTTCATTACAGAAAACAAACTGTCATCTGAGTTATCTACTTATCGATATTACATTAACTGACGAAATGATCACTGTTCTGCTTGTAGTGTCTTTGTGTCACTACTGTGGTTAGCATCAGAGAGAGATAGAAAAAAATTTCGAATAAACGCGACTAAATGATCGCTTCTTTTTGAGGATTTCTTTTTAGAATACTGTGAATAAAAGTCTGACCTCGCTTACCCAGAATGCACACCACTGGTATTCACTCCAGATTCAAACCCTACTCCCTACAATTTATGAGTAGCTCCTATACTGTGAGTAATTCTGATAGATCTTATAGATGTACTTTTCTGGGAATTTCCAGTTTTCAGATCCATCACACTCTCGTACTGCCCAAAAATGTGGTTTGGTTATTTCAAACAATACATTCAACGCTACAAAAGTAAAGAATACCCACGTATGCTAGCGTTGAAATAAAAAAGTATAATACAAGTATGCAGATAGCTATATACATGTACTCAATTAAAAAATTTGCTACGTTTTTACTCGCATTTGAAAAATATTGAATTTTTACCAATGAAATTTGAACCTCATCCCTTCTTCTATGTGAAAAAACTATTCTTGCAGGTACAAATCTAAAACTCTCCCAATAACTGCACTCACCCTCCTTGTTTTCACTTTTCACCTTCAATTCTCCTACCACCTACCACCTGCATTGTCTACATTCTACAAAGACGTTATAGAAAAATGAAACAGGGAACAAACATTGGAAACTTGGTGATGGAAAAGAAAATTCTTCTTATCATTTGGCGTAAAAATAAAGCCATCAAATGGTTAACCAGCGCGGTTGATATTCTATCACCCTTTTTTTTTTTTTTTTTTTAATACACGTAATCTTTCCCCTTATAATCGCGCATTGATAACATTTTTCTTCTTTGACTGCATTTTATTGCTTGAAAAACTCCCCTAATACTATTCTCTTAAAAAATTTAACACAGTAATCGTCCATTATACGCGTGAAAAGGAATGATAGAGGCGAATGATTAACGGATATTGGATTTAGATATGCGAAGGTTAACGCGGTGTATTCAAATAGCTATAAAGTGATACATTGAGTCGAGTTTAATTTCACGTATAATCCTTTTTGGTTGCACTTTTATGAGGTGGGCGTTAAATTTACGAGTTGGTTTTTACGAAGGGTAAATAGCATATACAATGAATTATTATACGCTAGACTTAAATCACGATTAATTATATTACGAAATAAGTACCATACCATATTTAGTAGGTACATATATACCTACATACGTAAGTAATATAGTATAACCTACCTTTGAAAGAAAAAATTTCTTAAGTGAAAAAAAAAAAAGAAAGAAAACTTTCGTAGTAAAAATATGTTAGAAATTTATAAAAGAATCGCAAACTTTAAACTTTCAGTTTTGTAAAAAGATTTCGAATGCTTTTGACTTTGTAAAAGCTTTGAGAATTTACAAAAGAATGTCTCCACAAAGGAAATGCAAATCTAATTAGTATTATAATGAAGTTGCGATCGTTATACAGTCATAACAAAGATATTAAAAAAGTAATAAAAAATATAAAATGTGTCTGGAAAAGGCAGCGATTCCTACCGTAATTTGTAATTAAGTATATTCAGCTCATAAAATTTTTTAATTAACTCGGTTCTTTTTTAAAATATACTATATTTTTCGTACCAAGAAGAGAGAGAGAGAGAGAGAGAGAGAAAAGAAAATCTTCGTGTTTGAGACATTTTAACCCTATATCTCCCCGCATTATGAAACTAATTGCTGCAAAAAAAAAAGCTCTACTACTATAACCATACGCGTTAAATCAAAACTACTATATTAACTCTTTAAAAAAAAAAAAAGAAAAAGTTTCTTAAAAAAAAATTAAAAAAAAATGGGGAGCACGTACGTATGCCTATATGCTGTACGAGAACCACAGCAGGTAGGCTATTTTTTTATTATGAATGAATAAGAATCCAGTATCCGGACCTTTTATATCAAGAATCAGTTCACCTCTTTTATTGTATTGTTTTAGAATAGTAAAAGAACAGATCGGCGGGGTAGGCAATACAAATGGAATATAATATAATATATTATTATGGAACAGTTGAACAATAAAATACAAAAGTGACGTACGTTTGCTACCCTCGATTTCATCTTTAAACTCCTTGTGTTTCAATGCCCACAAACGTCCGTCTGTTTGGAAATTAACGAGGGATTGATGTTTCCACCCGCGCTATTCCGCGATGTTTTTTTTTTTTTTTTTTTTCTAAAACGTACGCACATTTCACGTTACGAAATGTCTCGATTATGTGGTATACTTATTTATAATTTTTTTTATTTCATTTTGCTCATTTTGGTGATATCCGTTTCTCTACTATACTGGTTTACTCGAGTGCTGCTTACCAGATTATTAAAGCAATATCGAAAATATTTCTAAGAATGCGCCAGGTTTTCGCCTTCCAGATAAATTACCATGTTGAATCTTTTATGCGTAGCTATATAGACATGTTTGTGTTACACAATAACACTTGTGTTTATTAAACTACGCACGATTAAATCAAAAAATTTCCAAACAACGTGTACGTCTTAAGTAGCATATATATACTTGGAGGTAAATAGAAAGAAGTCCAAACTTACGCAATCGATGATACTCTAATGTATGATTGACGTGTATCTGTTGTTACGTTTAAAACACCCCTAAATCGTTTATAACACATCACTAATCAATAAGACGGATCAGTGTTTGGGAGGAATCTTAAACACGATGTTTTGTCAGATATTTCAGTAATTTGTAGTATGCGTTATGGTTTCATTTTTATGTATACTCGTATATTTCGAGTGTATATTGGTCTATAGGTATACAATACCCACATGTATGGATATAAAAGGATCTTGTGGATTTTTAATGCGAGAAGTGTGGTAGAAAAATTATATACTCGTACTTAACTATATTTGTTATATCAATAAAGATATCATTCTTGTGCCTAAATATTTCTAGTGAAAGAAACCAGGTACAGATAATGTAAAATAGGGAGGAAAAGTCACTGGTCATTTTGAAAAGGCAGTACAGAGGTCAGTATCGTTCTTTTTTCGAGTGATACTCATGTATCCGTTTTTTCTCTTATTTTACTAGATTGAAGATTGTTGCAGTTTTCAACTACCTGTTTCATTTACGAAAATCTCTTCAATTTAAGAAGTGGTCTTCTTCAGTGAAATTTTGACAAAGGGTGTTCCCAGGTAAGAACATGCAAAATGCCCTTGATCTCAAATTTTCAAACTTCTCACAAAGCATCGTCGGATATCCCTAGAAAAAAATTTGAGCCAAAAACATTTTCCCCACAGTCCCCCATTGCTAAGAATATCGAAAAAACACTTTTTTTGTAAAACAAATTCTGTATCCATGCGTATTCGAGGAAAAATTGTAATTTTAATCCAGTTGTAGAGTCATACTGGGTCTATCAACATGAATTTTTCCAAAAATTTAAAACTTTGAATTGCCACAACTGTGTACCCGGGAGAAGGGGAGGGGGGGAATTACACGAAATTTTTCTCACCGAAATATATATTTTTACGATTACAATCTTTATCAATTTTTTTCGATTTCTATGGCGATTTGGGCAATTTTCAACTCCTCAAAAAATGCGTTTTATCTGAAATAATTGGCTACAATGGCGTAAAAACGTAAGAGGGTGGGGGTTGGAACAACTCCCGCCCGCACACCTCCCCCTTCACGAGCGTTGTTTTACGTAAAAATTATTTTTAACGTGCGGAAAAACAATGAAATTTTATTTTTATATCTTATTGTTAAAAACATGTCTAAATTCTCAATCTTGGACCCTTAATCCTCAAAATTTTGCAGAATTTTCGCCCTCGCTTCTTCGAGCTACTTATTTTTGACTTTATGATTTTTTGAATAAAATTTCAGCAAATCCCCCCCCCTCCCCTCGAAGTCGACAGTTGTTACGCCATTCAATGGCTGATACGCTAAAAATGGATAGAAGTAAAGTCATTTAGTGTGAAATTCTGTATGAAATTATATCATTAAAATTTTGAATGACCCCCGTTCCCCCTGAGCTTTCCTAGGCCTCGAAGACTGTTTTCATCTTGCCTTTGTACGCGTAAAAAATCATCGACCACAGAAATAAACCTAAATTTGAAAAAAGACCTTCAAAAAAATTTCTCAAACCTATAAATTGATCTATAATCACTTATTCACGCATTTTCACAGGAGAAACTTTTTTAGACAATTTTACGAAATTGGGAGCCGGCCAGGCCCGTGCGTGTGCAAGAGGGAAGAGTGGGAGGTCAAAAACCTTCCTGTGGACGAAAAAAATATGAATTTTTGCAGAAAACTAGGTTATCAAGTCCGAAATAATTACATGAATTATTCAAGTATTTCTAAAAATGCAGTTTTTGATGATTAAGAATACAAGTTTTTCTAAAATTTTCACTCGGGCATATGTATTTTTTCGTGCAATATTAAATTTTGGAATTTGTGAGCATTGAAAATTGAAATTCAGCTCTCAAGCTCTTCCCTTAGACCGGTTTTGAACTTTGGGCCGGCAAAGCTCGAAGTTTTCGCTATGTAAATACTTCCTAGGAAATGAGATCTACGAGAAAATTACGATTTTTTTGAGTTTGTTTTTCGCATAACTCCTCTCCAAATTGGGTGGGGTCTTGAAATTAGGTATATACATTTAGTAGCGATCCTACATGTGCCTTTTGGGGGTCTCCACTTTTCAACCCCATTTCACCCCCTCACATCCCCAAATATGTGTGTTTTTTTTAGTAATTTTTTCTTATCTTTTGAGTTTTTTTCTCGCAAAACTCCCCTTCAAATTGAGCTAGGAAGTTGAAATTACGTAATTATGTTTAAAGATTCGCCTTCTGAGGGTTTAGACTTTTTAGCCCAATTTAGCCGTTCCTACCCGTAATGCGATGCTTTTTTTCAATTTTCATGATTGTAATATGTGACGAAAATCAGGCTGATATTATTATCTGATGTGTCAATGGAAAATCGTCAATTTCCCGAATATTTGTTCACCTTTTTTCGTCCCGAAGATCATGAAAGTAATTTTTAGTTTTTTGTACAAAGTTCTCATTATTTCATAACGATTTCCTCTTCATTACATCTCCCCAGAGAGCAATTTCATCTATTATGAACATTTTCCCCCATTTTTTGTACGTATTTTGAACTGCAAAACATAACTTCAAATTATTTTCTTATCACTTTATAAAAATCTATAATCACTGAAGTAAACTCGGATTTGAAATAGCTAAGTCAGGTATCTCCTCCTATGAAAATGAGCCAAAACTCATTTAAATAAAATTTTTTCCAGACCCTTAAAATTATCCTTTACCGTTCCAATTCAATTTACAATCGCTTCGTGATAGGTTTACATGAACTATTTTTGTATCCTTACCCTGACCCAATTTCACAAAACTGAAAATGAACACTGCGCAACCTCTTACTCTAAAAAGCATTTGCAAATGTAATTTCCCACGCCTTCCTCCTCCTATTTATTTATCATACGCACCAAGATGGGTTATAAAAAATATATAAAAATCAACTACATACGATGTGCTTGGTGCTCACAGACTTACACACACTTCAAAAGCTGGTCTACAGTGATCGAGTTAATTAATTTAACCCTAAAACCGAACGTGGGTTTGGGTATCTTTTTCTCTACCTACATAAATACTATTGCGGTTTGCAACGCCACACGCACTAAATAAAAATAAAAAAAAAATACTCGTATCATTCAACTGATTACAATTTAAATTAGCTAAACGATGATATTCTCGTTTTAATAATAGAGTTTTTCCAAAACACTGCATTCTTAAGTATTATACAAATGTTTCAAAGAAAAACCTTACAATTCGAGGGGTTGATGCACCATTCGAAACCACTTTAAATGACATGCTCCTTTCATATAAATTAGCTGAATGATAATCGCTAGGTACTTCAGACAAACAATTATATTTGTAAACTCGACGTTGCGCAACTGTGTGATTGTGAATGTTGGTTACATAGTTAATAATAAATTATGTAAAACATTTGATTAATATTTGTATGTTATGTACGTCTAAGTACCCTACTTGCTTCGGAATAAATAGGCTAAATGTACGTTTAAAACATCGTGTCGAAGTGTCGATTTCCTCCAACAGAGTTCATTTCAGGTGCAACAAAGTTTTCTTCGTATTGATGTCGGAATTCCGTTAATTTTTTAATATTAACCAAAGCTCGATGGGTGCTGGGTGAAAAAATATTTCTAAATTGAAAAATATCGATTTCATTATTTTTTAATTGCAGATTCCGTCATTACCTTGATGAATATTTTTCATTATGTTAAAGGTACCTATCTATCTACCAAAATACGAAAAAGATAATTAATTTTACCATACCGATTAAAAAAAAAAAAAAGAAAAGTATGAAGATTAAATTCATTGTGATTCGTTTCGTCTCCTGTTTACGAAAGTTGAATGATAATTAAAATACGATTATAATTTACCCTTTAAAAGTGTTTTCCGTTATGGCGACACCAACACCGGATATTGTATAAAAAATTATTCCTCTATGGGATGTGCTTACGTAAGATTATTTCAAAAGAGCTTTCTTATACCTCGAACCTTGCTGATTTCTACAAATGATGAATTCTTTCGAAACTCGAAAGGTAACTATTGATCTTTGGCTATGAAATTGAATTAATTCACTTCATAAATTTCGAACGTTACAAGTATCTCCATCTAGTACTTGGATCTACCTGAAATAACGCAATTGAGAAAACAATATTAAGATGATGGATGGATTTGCGTCATTAAAAAAGATAAATTTTACGTAGTGATCTTAATTTTTGAATTTTTATCCCTTTTCCTTCGCTGCTATTGTGAAAAAACGCTTATTTCTTGTTAGGAAATCGTTATGAAGGTGTGTAAGATTTGCTTAGTAATTGCCCAAAAATACTTGAATAGAAAAACAAAGCTAAAATTTGTACTGAAAGGGCTAAACCACCCTTATCTGAACGCTTCACGCAAAAATTTTCCATAAATATGGAATTTTTGAATTTTGATTAATTTTTTTTCTAGTCATAAATTGTTAACGCCTAAAAATTGAGACAAAAAAACTGGATTTTGAAAATTTTTGTAAAATGAACGCGAAAAGTAAATAGATAAGGGTAATTTGGCTCAACGAACTCGAAGTATTGATTAATTAGCATGATTTTCTATGTCAAATTTTCAATGAAAACCAGGCTGTTACTGGCTATCGACATTTGGATAATTGAGGGGGGGGGGGGTATCAACGAAATTCATTTTGGTGTAGTAGTACATCATTGAGCCCATTTTTGGCCATGCCAGATATTTATTCCTTTTTTTTTCTTTCTTAACGCCATGTTCTGCAACGGAGACCAGAAGCGTATTGAAGAGATAGTTGTTTGGAGAAGAGGTTTTAGTCCAGTTTTGGTCACGAAGGATAGTAGATTTTGAATTTTCTGACAACCATCAGCCAGAACTTCTTCAAGATCGTTTGATGTAAGATATAGGATTCTTTCTTGGTGGTACTTGGGACATTCGAAGAGTATATGAGTTATGGAGATTTGGCATTTGCATGTTGGGCATAAAGCAGAGAGTGAGTTTGAGAAAATTACTGAATTGTTTATGGAGAAGTCGTGGATATATGTGATTGCTATTTTGATTGCATATACTTGGGCTTAGAGAATGGAGAAGTAGGGAGGGAGAGGGCAGAGAATGTAGTTATCTTCATGAACAAAGATACAACCCATCAGTGAAGAGGAATTGTCGATTCGTGAAAATGTTTAAGAGTTCATTAAAACGGGAAGTGACTACAGTAGAGTCAGTATTGGATTTGATGAATTCAGTTAGTGAGTAATCTATTTTGGGGGCAAAATCGAGCCATAGTGGGTTGATATTTATGATATGATGTTGGATGAGAGTTTCAGTTTCAGTTATGGCATGAAATAAATCGGATATATTAGGCGTCAGTTGATGGAGAGGAAAGACAAATTTTGATTTTGTGTGAAAATCAGGTGTAGAGAGAACA
>FIZR01019755.1:0-22518 GCA_900060175.1 Ferrisia virgata | reverse complement strand
AAAAAAAAAAATCAAAAATCGGTCGCAGTAGAATTTTGTAAAAGTTTGAAGTTTGGAAAAGAAGTGAAAAATGCAGATTGGCCCTTTTTACGCTAACCCGTCGATATGTACTTCTTTCGAATAGGCAAATAGCTACTCGGCCAACGTGTTAGGAATGTGTGCTCTTCAAATCTCTAAAAGTACCGTCGGATGAAATGGACGAATCGTTAGAATTTTGTTTTTATTTTCTGAAAACCTTGTGGTAAAAATTTCCAACCCCCAGACCTCTCCTACATCCTGTTAATGTCCGAAAAGTTATCTTTTTTTTTGGCGTTGCAATCGAGAATTTTTTATTTTCGCCAATTTTCAATCAATTTACTTCAAACTTGCATGCGTGATACGTTATACAAAAGCGATATTAATGGGTGATTTGAAAAAAAATTTTGACAATTTTTTCTAGCCGAGAAATATGTTTGAAAACTTCAAATCTGACTGTAAATACTCAGTTTCTGGGAGACAATACTGAAAAAAATCCATTTTATGTATCCAGAGTCCTACCCAACGGGAGGGGAGATGGGTGAGACTCCCCCTCCAGAATTTCGGGAATTGGAAAAATGGAATGTTGGAATCAGAATCCCGGAAAATTAGCTTAAAGGATTCAAAAAAAAATCATGTAATTGTAGCTTACTGCAAATTTTCGAGTACCTTTCGTTTGTTCGTATTTTTCCAAACCCCTCCTTATGACCTCCTGCGCTTTCCCTGTATAGAGATAATCGTCGTATTTCTGGCGAATAACGATTCTGTAACCCGATTGATGGATGACGAGGACTTACGTAATGGTTCTTATATGCAAATATCTTCATCCCCGTTGAGGGAAGTGGACCTTCTCCATCCAAAGTGAACGTAGTTTCATTTGATTTTTAGCCAATAACTCAACTTATCTAATAATCTACTACATATACGCAATTCAAATGTAATATTTGACTTTTGGACTTTATCTTTTTGATTTTGAACTCTCATAGGGTCCTTAAATAGAGATTCTTTTCGGAGGTTTTTATTGTTTTCCCCCTCCCCTCGAATTTCACAGCGTGAAAAGTTTGAAATTGAGGATGTGGATTTTTTAATAGTGCTAGGTATGCTTTTAGACGGATTTGACTTTTCAACACATCCCCTCCCCCTCCAATCTTGCATTACAATCTCGTAACAATGTATAGATTTCGATGGTGTTCTGGGTATGCCTTTTAAAGCTCCTAAACTAATTTTTTACATTGAAATCTGGTTGTGCACTGAGAAAAAAATCGGTTAAAATGATGAAAGTCATCGGAGTGGGGTTTTTAAGAGATATTTCTGTATTAGCTGGATATTAAAATTGCATCCGTTCGATTTTCTCTGCCATCTCATCGGCATCATATGTTGTATTCAAATACCTTGCAGTACAAGTGGCATTCAGTAATTTTTGTCGATACCAATTTTTTGTATCATATCCCATTTTGGGGGAGGGGATGGTGAGGGGCCAAAAACACAAAGGTTATTCCTTTTCAAGTCAATCGATAGAAAATCTAAAGTTGCATAACATATCCATAAATCAATCTCCTAGGTCAATTAGAAGGAGAGATATGAGATTGAAAAAGGGCTGTTCCTCCCCAAAATAAGGTAGGAAGTTGATATTGCATATGTACATGCAGTAGGGGACTCTACGTGTACCTTTTGGCGGTACCGACTTTTCAGCTCCATTGTACCCTCTCACAAACTCGGAAATGTGGTTTTTTGGTCTGATTTTCTCTTTTTTTGAGTTTTTTGAGCTTGTTTCTCGCATAATCCCCTCCAAATTGGGCTATGAAATTGTAATCAGGTATGTACATTCAGTAGAGACCCTAGATGTGCTTTTCGGAGGTCTCTACTTTTCTGTCTCATTTCACGCCCTCACAGCCCGAAAAAAGAATTATACCTTTCAGGTAACCTGTGGCCTTTTTCTCAATGCGAGGGCCCGTGCCACGGTACTCAAACTTATAGGGGTAGCATTTCCCCTGAATGCTGATGTAGGTTTTTGTGTTCTTTTTTTTTGTTTCATGTAGTTAATTTTTACAAATGTTTGCAAATTTTGTATGCCAATTGCCAATAAACTTTGATATTATTTGTAATGTTGGAGAAGAGGAGGAGTGGTGATGAAAAGAAAAAACATTTTCCCGTAAATTATTTAAGAAAAAAGGAGGGGTCTGCAAAAAACTTTGTACAGTGTCCGTATTTCCTCTCGCCGGCCTTGCCAATGTACGTATTCGAAAGTCAATACAAACCATAAACGAGTACGAAGATTCAGCTGCACGTTGGACAGTTTTTATTTTTATTAGGTATTATTTTTTTATTGGCTACATGGTATGGAACAACCGATCAACAGAAAAATACTATTGAGTAATGGTGTGAAATTACCTACTTACCAAGTTTTCAGTTTGTATTGTTTATGTGCAACAGTGGCCATAACAATTGACCACTATCAAGACGTCGCAAATAGATTTTGTTTACGAATAAATCGAATTTCCCTTTCATCCTTTCCGTACATCTACAACTACAGCTGTATTAAAAACTGGAATAGTTATGTATTTAGTATATCTGCGTATGTAATGTACATGTATGTATGATTGTAAATACTTACATGTACATTGTGTAGTGTATATGATAGCTCTCTCGCCAAAGAAAAGTGAACATACAATATGTATAATGCAGACGCGATTTGTCAATTTCTATACGCGATTTATTTGCGATCACTCTCTATGACAAGGTTATCGTCCACATTACCTTTTCTGTACGAACGTAAGACGGATGAGAAATTATTAGATATGGCCAGACACGCATTCGTGTATGACTACGACCTTGGAAAAGGTTCGATACTGAACGTAATTTGGTACATAACTAAGTACGAAGCCCGCACACTCGTATAAGTGTATTGCATATTTGTAGTAATGGTTCACGAGTAAGAATGAATCGCAATCCCTCCATCATTTACAAATGGTAAAATTTTGATCGTTGGTGATATACGTAGGGGTGGGCCTAATTTTGTTCTTTTTTTTTGGAAATCTGCAAATGGGAGTCGGCACGGTAATACCAGTTGAGAAATGATCTCAAAACAATGTAGCACAAATGTCAATTTTCCAAGTCAATTTTTGTAAGTTGCAAAACTAACTCAAATTTCATCTGAATATTTTTAAAAAATCAAAAAAAGTTTTTTTGGAATTTTTTTTTTTTTTTTTAAGTGGAATTATTACACATACGTTTTGATTTGTATTCAAAAAGTCTAATTGAAGGTAAGTTTCCATCATCATCTCTCTTTTCAGAAGTTTTCGAAAAATATCGCTGTCAGCAATTTTTTTTTACGATTTTCTAAAAAAGTACGAATAAAGAATTTTTGTTTGAACAACTCTCTTCTAAATTGGACGTAGTACAACAATTCTATACGATCAAGTGTAATACTTCATTCTTTTTTTAAGCATTGAAAAAATGTAAAACGCGAAATGTTTGGAAAACGCCTTTTGTTTGAAAATAGTCACGGTAGTTTTCACATGTTTTTTGTCACGGTTATGTCTTAAGGGCTGCAGGTTATTTTCTGAAAACGTGACGTTTTTGATTTTTCATTTTTGATTTTTGATCGAAAACTCTAAAAAATGAAAAATGAAAAAAGTTAACATAAAAATAATAAGAGAAAAAAAATTTTTTAAATAGGAAATAAAAATTTTTTTTCAGGCTTTGGTCTCCCTTCAGTACGAAAATTAATTAAAGAATTTTAAAAAATTAAAAAATTGAAAAAATTAAGAAAAAATTGAAAAATATATTAAAATGAATGCATCTTAAAGCTGGAGGCCATTTTCTGAAAAAAAGACGTTTTTGATGCTACATTTTTCGTGTGATGCTTTTGATCAAAAACTCAAAAAATTGAGAAATGAAAAAAGTTGAAGTAAAAATTAATAAATTAAAAAAATTATGAAATGAAAAAAATTAAAAATAAATTAAAATATAAATTTTTTAGAGCTGGAGGTCATTTACTAAGAAATGAGACGTTTTTGATTTTTGATTTGAAGTTTTTGACCAAAATTTCAAAAAACTGTAAAATTCAAAAAAGTTTAAATAAAAATTAAAAACTAAAAAATAAAAAATAAACTTCATTTTGAAATGTCTAAGTTGAATAAATGTGCAAAGATAATTGGTGAGTCTGAGTAGGTGGTGCACGTGTTTTATGAAATGTTAAGAGTTAAAAAATTTATGATGATAGTTTTTAATTTCGGATCAATGAGTAATGTTTATGATTTGAAGCATTTGATTAAAAATTCACGATGAAAGACAATTATCAATGATTTTTGCACCTGATTGCACAATTTTCGATGATTTTCGACAATTTTTTACGTATTTTAAGCCAATTTTCACATATTTTCTGACATTTTCTTGTGATTTTAGATCAATGTTCTTCAATTACAGTCAACTTGATTTTAAACGGTTCTATTCATTGGTATGTTTGTCTGGATATTATTTGGTTAAAATTATAAAATCACCTACGCACACTATTGATCCGTATAACGAATATTGTCGTATAGATTTTTTTTCTTTTCAATTCGATTCCATCCAACTAATACGTTTGTACTCGTATATGCTCGTAATTTTTTCCCAATCTGTACTAAAGATCCTCCTAGACGAAGTACCGTTTCAAAAGACATACGATGGAAAATTTTACGTTGGAGAATATCGTATGTATCTCGACTTTGAAGAGGTTGCCATTAGTAACCTGAAGCAATGACGTCATAAGGTTATTAAATTTTGTTCGATTTGGGTGATGTACGTATGTAGACCCGTAGAGGTACAATTGACGGCACTTACTGTACTTACACATTATTTATTTGTTCGATATTTTTTACATCGTTATTTAGGTACGAAGCTATCATAAACACTACATTCAGCTGGATACGAAATAAATTAGCCGAGCGAATCTTATTTTTCATGTTGTACCAATTTTTTTTGTAACACAAATTTAAGCTTATTATCGGCTGCACCCACGATCACTAAATGCTGCATGGAGATAGACTGGTACATATAAGTGATACGTTTTCCTTCAAAGTGAGATAATTCTTTAAGTGAGGGAACGGAGCGGGGGCGTAACTAGCGTAGATCGTTGTTTTCATTTTTTTGAAAATCGAAACAGAATCGGACACGGTGTAGTTGCACAATGGGCATAAAGTAATGTGTGAAAACATCAGCACCCCCCCCTCCCCTTCGTAGAAATTTAACATTCACAATAAAATGGTTAAAAATTTTAAAACAATTCAAAAAAAATTGAAGGCACTTTTCCTATCAGAAAAAAATTTTAAATTATGATTAAGTAATGTTAAAATCAAAATTCTAAAATTCGCAGAATAAATCACAAAAATCATTAGAATATGGTTTGTAAAACACATGATATCAATTCAATTCATCAATCACGAAGAAATGCTAAAAAGTGGATAAAAATTGGTATGAATTATGGAAAAAAAAAATTTTTAAAAATCAACGAAAATTTTGTAAAAATGTCGAAATATGGATAAAAGTTCACTTATATTATGAAAAAAAAAAATATTGAAAAGTGTTAAAAATTTTGTAAAAATTTGGTAGAAATTGGTAAAAAGTAAAGAAAGTTGATCAAAATTCGCGAAAAAATGTTGAAAAATGGAAAAAAATAGACCAAAATTATGGGTAAAAATTGTTGGGAATTATCAAAAATTTGTTAAAAATTTTCAGATATATGTAAAAAATGTGAAATATTGATAGAAACCACAAAACCTGTCTGTTTACCAAATATGATTTTTTTTTATATTCTAGGTCAATTTTCACCTATTTTTCAGTGTACCTATTTTCGTGATTTTTGATCAGTTTTCGATAAATTTTAACGATTTTTTTTTTCATACTCGAGGTCAATTTTCACTTATGTTTCAATATTGTTTCGCGATTTTCTTCATATTTTCAGTCAATTTTCGCTTGTTTTTCAAGATTTTTTTCGTGATTTCAAACCACTTTCTTAAAATTATGTGGCCGTAGCACGTGTAGGTGTATACATGGCTATGTTAGTATTTTTTTTTCCTGTTTACTATAAGACAGTTGTGTTGTGTCAAGTCAACGTTATCCACACTTCTAACAACCGAATCGAACGATTTGAAATTGAAGTACGACACGATGATCGTAATTTCACAAGTTTTATTTTCAAGGCGTTTGTAAAGGCGCTTTAAAAAATTTATACTCCCTCTCGCCGGACCTGCATATTGATAATGAAGTGCATGAACGATCCATGAACTTTGGTATTACCTTTTGCATGCACTCAACTTCAATATACGTGTATCTATCTAGTACCTTTCTATCTACATATGTATGTATCTAACCTAGATAAATAGTGAAAAAATATTTAAGGTTCTGTAGGCCTTACACACATACCTATTACCTCTAGATACCTACCTAGTACCTACATATGTATGTAGCTATTTTCTTTATTACGTCGATACGTATTCGAACGTATTATATGCTCAGGATCTGCATATAATGTATTAGGTGAATTTAGTGCGTAATCAGGCAAGATAACAAAACATACTGTGTTTCGTATCTTATTCATACTAATCATCAATGAATATCTATCAGCCATAGATATGGTTTTTATATTTTTATCTCAAGTATGTATGTATTTGTAGGTATTTTTAGAAACATTTGGGTATTTTTGTGCTATATGGGACTAGCGTTAGTATTGTACGAAAATTTATTTATAGAATTGAAAAATATGTCGCTTATCGGTTTTCGAATCTTTTAATCTTTATATTCATTGAATATGTGAACGAGAGAGGTGGGGAAATTATTGTTGAGATTGTTACTTAGAATTTTCAACTTGTAAAAAAATACAATTTATGAGCAATTTCTTGAATGTAATACGTTATGAGATGTACAACTGCACTTATGCATGTAGTATGTACATATGCAGCTATATAGGCTACTGTGCATAATCATTCATATCTACATGCATGTAACTAAATGAAGTGGATACTTATTACTTAGGCTCACAATCCTACTCTTGCACAATTACATTCATATGTACATATGTAAGTAGATGTACATACCTTACCTACATATAAGTACATACATATGAACATACATGTGTATAATATTTTATGTAAACCTGCCAAGGTCCCCTACTGTGATTTTAAAAGAATTTCAACGTTTGAAATTTTTTAAGAACTTGATTATTTGTGTAATATTTGACATACTACTGTGATAGACTTGTGCGGTATTCATCAGGAGCTATCAGATGAATTTTAATACCAATTTTACTTCATATCATATTTTAGGAACAGCTACATGAGCTAAAATAGGAATATTTTTAATGTGTGTGGGGGGGGGGGCTTGTCTCTTGTAGCGTTCAAAAACTGTATTATTTGATCCAAAATTCATGTTCAACACATGAAAAAAAAAATGTTAATTTTAAATTGTAGAATACCCGTAATAATATCAATTTTTTTTCAAGTTACTAGCTCAAAAGAGGGGCCCTACAAGCACAAAACCCTGCATCGTCGTTATCGTGTAGGTAATCCATATGAAAACTCATAAAATTCATCAAGACTCAAAATCTTCAGCCATTTTTCGTAAAGGCTTTTTCAAGATAGGACTGGTCATGTCCTGCCTTGTCTTGAAAACATCTCTACAAAATCACTCCTATTGTGTTATTTTATGCAATAATTTTTCGTAAATTTTATATTTTCGATTTTTTGTCTGATTTTTTTTTTTAATCAGATCATTTGTAGGTTCTTACAAATTGACGCAAAAATTGTTTTTCGGTCCATGTCCTGTCTTGTCTTGAAAACATCTCTACAAATTACTCCTATTGTGTTATTTTATGCAATAATTTTTCGTAAATTTCATGTTTTCGATTTTTTGTTTTAATTTTTTTTTTTTTTAAAGTCAGATCACTGGTAGGTTCTCACAAATTGGACCAAAAATTGTTTTTCGAAAATTTCAGTAAAATGAACGCGAATAGTGCCCAGATTGGGGTTAAAAATTGGAAAATTCTTGTTGAAAATCAAATCAAACCCGAAGTAGGATGAATTAGTTAAAATGACTTGAATCGAAATTTTCTTTGAAAAAAGTGTATTTTTCGTGGCTCTTTTGAAAAAAAGCATCGTATTTTTTTTCGATCAGTGGTAAAGGGGGGGGGGGGATGCAACGGGACCAGAAAGCCGACAATTTTAAAAGGCTCTTACACGGTCTATGCTAAATTTACATAACAAATTTTATCTTTCTAGCTCAATTTGAGGAGAGATATGCGACAAATAACTTCAAAAAACAAGAAAAATCGACAAAAAACAACTTTTTCGAGGTTTTGAAGGGGGTGCAAGCTGGTTGAGAAGACGACCCCTTCCCCAAGATGCGTTTAGAATCTGTACTAAATTTACATATCAAATTTCAACCTCTTAGCTCAGATTGGAGGGGTGATAGGGGAAGAACGGTCTTTTTTCAAGATCAAAAAAGAAGAAAACTTCATATCTCACCTACTAATTGACCTGGTAGGCTGATTTTTGGATATGTTATACAACTTTGCATTGTCTATTGATCGACTCAAAAAGGAACATTTTTCAAGATTTTAACCCCTCAGCACCCCCTCCTTCAAATTCTGGTATAACTGAATTTCAACCCGAGATTAGCCTAGCTTCAGAGTATCAATTCCGCCGCCAACCTAAGCCTATATTCTAAATTTGATCAATTTTTCTCGGTATCGAGCTGAGCACATAATTTTTAATTTTGGAAAAAAATATATATAAAATTAAATACCTAACATGAACCAAAATAGCCATAATGGTCTCGCGAAGCGGTGCATTTTTCAATTCGCATAGTTATATTTTACGAAAATCAATCTAATTAATTTCAAACTTTTCTTCCCATACTTGAGAGCGTATTCTATATTCAGGCAGCCTTATCTCCTCCTTTTTGAAAAAAGTAATGATACAGTTACTTTGCTGATTCGCTTAATGCGAAAATTTTCAAGCTGTGAAATAGTTTAATTGTACCAATGATATTATCGATTTTTAATCTTTTTTTTTTTTTTTTTTTTTCAAACCAGATACTCAAACGCAAATACGTATTCGCAATTCGCACCATTATAGAAATCAAATTTATCGAAGGCTTCGTCGTTTCTTATTCTTCATTCACGTACTCGTATTTTTCGAAGCTAAAAACAGCGACTCGATGAAAAATACCGCGCGGTTGAAAGGTTGCTTTTTTCGAATTTCGCGCACTTAATTACTCGTAATATACCAATGAGTAAGTGCTTATATAAGCTCAAGGTTGAAAATAATAATATCAGATAAGTACAAAAATAGCCTTTCCCTTGTACCGATATAGGTATGTGTAGGTATTGAAATATCGAAGGGGAAAGAAAGTCAGAGTAATATTTGCGATTTCGATTTAAAGCTATAGGTGCTGGGGAATGGAAAGGGGAAGCAATGATGTGCAAAAATCGCCCACACGCGGATTTTAGAGAGTTTTTATCATTCTGAAAATACTTTTTGTTGTATATTTCGAGATGAAATTTTTCATCAAAAGGTTGTACGTACTAGAAATATATTTATGTGGGAGAGGGACTATACGTATCGATGTCCTGTATTCTTGTAGGGTATTGATCGAACACACTCGTAAGAGTAGCACGAGGATAGGATTATGAAAAATATTGGACATGAAGACACGCGGAGGCGCCTACACTTGTGCAAATAATGTCTCACATTATATTTATTGTCCTTTCTCTATGCTGGGTCATCCTCGTGGACTAGGTGTGAAAAATTTGAAGCATTTACGACAAATTGGAAAAATTATCTATAAAGTGTTGATGTGAACGAACGAAAAATAAGGCATTCAAGGTTGATTTTGATGGTCATTTTTGAGAACTGTTCTATTCTGGGAAAAAAGTCGTGAAGTGAAAAATATGTATACCTTGGAAACCTAACATACGAAATTTTATGCCCCCAGCTGAAAAAAGGGTAGTGCTATGGGTCCTTATAATAGTCATTTTCAAAAAAAAAAAAAAAAAACAAAATGGGTTGAACTCGCTTTAAGTTTTTGCGACAAAGTCTCAGCTAGACTTACTAGGGGCGAGGGGGGAGGGGGGTTAAAAAGTTATACATTGCAAAAATCGATACTTTTTATTTTTCGAAAAAAAAATCAATAAAAATACCAACTATATACCTCAAATACCCGCTTAAAAAATTTTTTTAGCTCAGAGAAGTGGATTTTTGCTGAAATAATAGCATAGTTTTTTATTAGCAGTGCTGCCAATCTCACTATTTAATGAACGTTGAAAATATTTCGCATTTTACGTAACAAAATTTCACAATTCAGCGTATTAAAATTATTTTACAAGTTGGTAGCACTGCTATGTAAAATTATTCAACCATTTTCACTCTAAAGTACTTTTTTGAGCTAAAAATTTTTTTGGATGCGTAGTTGAGGTGATAGGATTAAGAATTTTTTTTTTTAAAGTTAAGAACAGATTTTTGCAAACTGTAATTTTTCAATTGTCTGATAGAGAGCCAAAACTGGTCTCGGATTGAACGGAAATTGCGGTAGGTAGACGCAGAAACTAAATCGCAACTTTTTAGCTCTGTGATCAGGGTCCGTCGTCATTTTTACGGAGTGTAAGTAGCGAAAATAACGGATTTTCAAAGATGACGCTACTGGGTGACTCGAAAAAAAAAATACTTCGCATTTTGACCAAACTCACGTAGGTGGTTGACTTTGAGTTCTAAAAACCCACCATACAAAATTTTCTGACGCTAGCTCAAAGGAGACGGGGTGGAGCTATGGGTCCTCAAAATGGGGTCTTTTTTGAAAAAAAAACCGTGATTTTTCGTCATTTTCACACTCCAAAAGTGGTGTAGGACTTCGGTCACAGAGCTGAAAAAGTACGATATGAGTTTCTGCGTCTCCCTGTACCATTTGGCATCTCGATCCGATAACACTTATAACCATCTACCAGGGGGTTGAAAAGTTACAGATCGTTAAAAATCGACGTATTTTGGATTTCAGTAAATTTCAGTCAAAGTTGCTCAAACGTTTCGCCTTACAAGGCAGCCAACCTCCTAATTCCGAGATCGTTGAAATTATTGCCATAATTATCAAGAAATTTACGATTTTTACCCCTAAAAATCAATTTTTCAGTTGGCTGCCCTGCAACGCAAAAATTTCGAGCAATTTGAAATCCTGGTAGGTGGTTATTAGTGGTATCGGATCGGGATAAACTCAAATCACACTTTTTTCAGCTCTGTGACCGAGGTCATACATTCTTTTTAGGTGGTAAAAATGACGAACAACTGCGTTTTTTTTTTTTTTGGAAAATGACCCCACTTTGGGGACCCATAGCTCTACTCCCCTTTGAGCTAGGATCACAAAATTTTGTATGATGGATTTTAAATTCAAAGTCAGCCATTTGCCGAATACCGAGGGATTTTTTTTTTGATACACTCTATTGCCCATAGCTCCACCTTCCAGTACAGTCGCAAATGGCCAAAAATGAGCTGCTTTGCGATGTGAATGTTGAGAAATTTTTTCATCCATTTCAGTTCTCAGACGTCCAAACAACGAATTCAACTAGGGTGCCTGGACCCCCTCCTCCTCCCAAAGATCTTTACGTCTTTCTGAGAAACACTCCTATAGCCTTACATAGGACCGATATCGAAAAATTTCTCAAATAAAATTTTTAGCTTGAAGTATCAGGAATATATTGAGTTATTCTAAAAATTTCGATCAGACCACTCCTCCACCTTCTATTTCATGAAATTTCCGTTTAAAATACCCCAAAAATCCATTATTTTTATTTTACAACAAAATTAACTGACATATGACGGTACTTAATAGAATAAAAGTTATTTGACATCTTAAACAGAACACATATACTCAAAATTTAGCAGCTCCCCCCCCCTCATCACGTAACAAAATCCGACAATTGGTAGTATAATTATGAAATTTTATATTATCAATAAGGTAGATGCATAAAAATTTTCTAGATCGAGACATATTCAATGTCTTCCATACGGTGGGATGGGGGATGAAACTTCGCATTACCAGCCCCCTCGGATTTCCACATAAAGTAATTTTTACGTAATTGAAGTCGATTTCGTACGAATTGATCTCGCACAATATGAATATCGCATTACTTTCAAGAACCGATGACGAGCAGTGTCCAAAATTCAAAATTGAAAGACTCCCCCTCTTAGTGTTTTTTTGGAGGAAAATGACTGCACAATGCGGATCTTCTCTTTAACACTAGAAAATTTCATATCGTAATTTAAACACCATACTTGGAAAATAGAGGCGAAATAACGCTTATGTACTTAATTTTGAGCATCTTACCTCCCAACAGTCAGCTGCAGTGAACTCTCAAACATTCTTGTTTTCTCAATTTTTTTTACAATTTACGTGTTTTATTTTCAATCATCGAAATTTCCAATATAATTTATTTCTTAAACTTCAAACTGTAAATTTTTATTTGAATTTTGTTTGATATCGGTGAAATGTGAGGAGATAGGGGTATTTCTCAAGAAGAGTGGTAGTTTGGTGGGGGTGGGAGTGTCGGAAAAATACGCACCCCAGCTAAATTTGCTCTTTGGAAGTTTGAGATCAGGAATTAATCGTGATATTGTTTTCAGCATTTAGATCGCAAGGATTCCCCTTTGCGACTTTGTTACTCCTTTGAACTAGAAGCACAAAATTTTCTGTAGTGGATTTTTAACTGGAAGTTAATCAACTCCCTGAAGTCTGGATTTTTTTCGTTACGTCCTTATAATATGTAAGCAAGTCTCTTGAGAGGCAATACCGATTACAGCGAGTAGGTATGTTGCCTACTCTCCCCCTCCGCTATTTTACTAGTGTTTGGTGTACTATCGATTTGGAAGAAAATCGAAGGACAAGAGAGGAAAATTTTTGCCTCTTGCAGCAGTATCGAGTTATGACGAACAGATACGGCTATGGCAATGGGGCTGGCAACACGAGGAAGAGACGAGTAGGCTCGACCGTTCGACCGTCGATTCGTCATTAACCTTGATGCGCTTTATGGCGAGGTGTTGCTAGTTGGCGAAATAAAAAAGCCATGCATGGGTCTGGTGGGATGTGACGAAAAAAAAGGCGCAATGCAATGAAAAGCGTAGTGTTTACGAACGAGTTTGAAAAAAATTGCACCAAGTTCCAACGGCGGGTAACACTGTTCGATAATTTCCACTTGTTTGTCGACTTTATGTATGTGTATGCGCTTTTTCCCCCTCGTGTGTGTGTTTTTCTTTTTGTTGTTGTTGTTGTTTTTTTATTTTTTTTTCATTTCGAATATTATTTTGTATGTAGTTTGTGTAGTAAACTGGTATATGCATGGTGAGCGTACGTAGGGTACCATATTCTCGCATTCTCGCCCAGTCGGTCTTTTTCTCTGTGGATTCCCCTTCATCGTGGTGGTTTGTGGCCCGTTTGCGACGTGCGTTCCGCGTACCTTCTCCGATCGGTGGTTTGGTAACGGGTAACGTTTTGCTGGCTGCTGTTTTTATGATGAGATTACGAACGAGTAACGTAAGGCTGCCCCTTCTACTTTCTTTATGACGATGGCTGGCGCGGTGCAAAGCGGTGACCAGCAACAACGCGGTTTTCAACCATAGAGTAATACACGTACCAAACGTAGTATGAAATTTCTCCCCTTCACCTCCGTCCGTCCGTATACGTCGTCGATGCCTGTCTACTACCGCACTTCCTCTCTTTCCCTTAAGCTCGTTCTTCTCATTCGATAATTTTTTTTTTTTTTTCATTTTGAAGTTCAGCGTACATTAAATGAGTAACGTAAGTTGTACGTACGTAAGTACTTAGTAGTCGTGTTGCTGTTCGTTTAATCGAAAGTCAAAACGTACGTTCTCGTTTGCGTTTCGTAGTATTTATTTATTTTTAATTTTTTTTTTTTTTGAAACAGAACGTCTCGCGAGATTTGATTATTATTGCGAATACGTATTATAACTTCTCCAGCGTGCGATTTGTTCTGATTTTCGTATTTTATTCACCTCGCTGATCGGAAGTGATATTGTTGATGTTGTCTGTGGTACGAATACTTACCGCCTACATTGCTGGTTGTTTTGTACAATTTGCCGGTTAATGTTGCACGTATACGTAGATTTTACCAGCATCTGACTATTGTGCGATCAACAGGTTTCTACAAACCCCTGGAAAAATACTGAAAAACATTAGTGAAAACTGATGAAAAACTTTGTATCTGAAATCGAAGATTTTGGGTGAGTTACTACGATTGTTTTGGTGTTTTATTTCGAGTTTTTTTTTTTTTTTGATATTTTGAAAGTTGTACTTGAATGAATAAATAAATAAAGTGTTTGGGATTTTTTTTTGGGAATTTTATAGCAATTGGTACTTTTTAACGTGACGGAGATTTTTCACGCAGAATGTTTTAAATTTTGCTTGATCGTTTTTATTTGACCTTGTCCTCGTACATGTGTTTTATAGATTTACGAGGATATTTTGAAAGTGACATTTTTGAATGAAAAAGAATACACAAATGTAAGAACGATGCAGTTTTATCTCCTTCTGACATCCCTTCCTCCTTTTTATGGAATAAATATTTTGAAAAAAAATTAAACTTAGGCCTTTGCATGTGATATTCCTTGATTATATTTGTTTATTGGGTGAAATAATGAGTTATTGACACCTGCCAGAATGTAAAAAAAAAAATTCATTACAACGGAGTATTGAATTAATGAAATGATGGAAAATTTAGAAAATATCAGGACATGTGTCGTTATTTGGATTGTAGGGGTATGAAAGGAGGACATAATTTTTGGGTGATTTATTCGGTTTTTATTTATTTTTTTTTTAAAGTATAGAAGGAGTTACTTGTAATAATCGTATGAGAAATCTAGTAATTTCTTTTGGAGAATTCTCATTGAATTATGTTCGTAAATCGAAATGCCTGCGAGGGTTGAAGTCGTTCTAGTGAATGAAGAAACTTCGAAACGAATTATTTTAAGTGATAAGAATTTCTTTATAGAATTTTGATCTATTTTTGTGATTTTACGCAGCTCTTTAAAATTATTATATTTGTTTCTATTGTAATTACGTATATTCCACGTGTTTTTCATTCTTTCATTCCTTCGAATGCATTTTAAGGAAATTGCCTAATTACTTAAAATTTAGGTGTTATTAAAATTCATCTCGTGCTTACGTAAATTGATAATTTTCCTTGATTTTTTTTCTTATATTTAATTTAAATGTAATACAAATAATTTTTTGAAACTTTTTTAACTTTTTTATTTTTTTTTTGTTTTTTTTTTTGTTTTATAATTTGCTGTTTCAGCTTCTAAAAAATTGTTTCGCTTCACCTCACGTCCTTGTGAAAAATACTGAATCAATTTTTTTTCTTATCACTGGCACCGAAATACGTTGATTAATTACGTATTTTCTATTGATTATGTTTTTTTTTTTTTTTTAAATACTGCTATGAATTTTGATTATTTCTGTATTGATTTCAAGCATTTTCGTTTATCTTTGTTTTTTAGGATTTTTATCTTGATTTTTTGCCGAAGTATTTTTTTTAAATGATGATTCTATTCAGTTAATTTTTTTAGTTTTTGATTCATGTTCGGTCTATTTTATTTCAATTTTTGTAATAATTTTTTCAAATGATTTACTGATATGATGTTTTTCAGTTTGAAGTAAATTAGCAATTTTTTTAAAACCGTTTACTAAAACTTTTTGACTGTTGCTAACAACGATTATTTCGGATTAACTAATTTAAGTATCTTCAACTTGAATTTTTTATAGTCATGTTTTTTTGTTTATTGAAAATACTGATTGAAATATAAAATTCAAAATGTTTATCAAATTATGATAATCTGCGATGAATTTTCACTTCAATCGCTGGTAATTTGAAGTAAAACTTTCTTTTAAATGTTATGTTTATTGATCACATGAGATTGATTTACATATAAATTCAAATAAATTTAATTCTTATGCGTAGTTTCATCTGCTAAATCAAATGATACGTTATTAGCTCGAAATTTGTAAGTCGTGAAAATCAAGCTTTTACAGATGAGGGGCGGGAGTTAATCTACAAAATCCGTTTTGAGGTCCCAAAAGACCGACCGCTAAGACCATTTTTAGCGATGCCTGATATTTATTTTTATTTAATTTTTTTATCGAAGACTAAAATAACTTATTCAGCTTGATACTTACCAAAATCGCACAAATTCAGCCAATCGGCTTAAGTTGGTAGCGGACTTGATGTACGCAAGTGAGGATGACCTTGGGTTAAAATTTAGTCGTGTCCAAGTTTGGGGGAGGGGGTGCTGAGGAGCAAAAATTCAAAAAATCGTTCTTTTTTGAGCTAATATTTAGAGAATCCAAAGTTTTATGGCACACCCCAAAAATCATAGGATTTTTCCGCGAGAGGAGGTGGGAGGAGGATTAGTAGGGGGACAGATAAATTTTTTTGTAATCATTTCACTGTTTTGGTAGACTTCTTCAGAGCTAAGTTCAAAATTTTCGATGTTTGCAAATATTGAAATTTAATTCGTATTTATGCCTGAGCAAAGCAAAAGCGAAAAATGTTGAAAAAATTATATTTTCAATCATTAAAAATTGTATTTTTGGAAACTGAGTAATTTACACAAATTTTTGGTAGCTAACTTCTCTTCTCAGTCTTTTCAGACCCCTAAAAAAATATATTTAGAATCGTAAAAGGGTTCTCGTATTTTTGATAATCGATGAAGTTTAGTTTTATTCAGAATTTTATCGAAATATGTTCTTTGTAAAATAAGAATTTTTTTTTTTATTTTCAAGAATAAGGAGAGAGAAAATTCTGAAAAAAGTAGGGTGTGTCCAGGCCCCCCCCCCCGGTATCCCATATGGTGATGCCTATGATCTCTACTCCAGATTGGTGTAGCTGGTTGAAATTTGGTATGTAGATTTAGTGGAGGTCGTTGATGTCGCCTTTGTAGTTTGGACTTTTCAGTGCCGTTGTAACCTATTAAAGCCCAGAAAAAGTAGTTTTTTGCACAATATTTCTTATTTTTGGAGTTAGTTGTCCTCAATTTCCCTTCCAAATTGACGTAGGTGGCTGAAATTTGATATGAAAGTAGATTCAGTCTGGGGCCTAGATATGTCTTTTTGAGGATTTCAACTATTCATTCCAATAACTATTTGTATCCCTAGGGCCCTAATACTGATCAAGAAATAACATCGCAGAGCGCTTTTTATTTTTATTCTATAAATAAACAGTTCACGTATCTCCTTTTTTTTTTTTTTTTTTTGGTTTTTTTGAGTCATGTGAAAGTTATTTTTTGTTTGGCAAATTTCATAAGTGTGACGCTTTTAAAAAAATACAGAGAAAGGGAAGCGTTCATGAATGGAATCAACAATCATACTCGCTGTTAATAATGGAAATCTAGAATCGTGTTTTTTTCTTTCTTTCTTTCTTTTAATGGGTCTTTCGTTTAGCTTGTAAAGGATATTCCGTTTCGTTATGCGTTGGAATTGAAAATTGAAAAACTATTTGAGAAAAAAAAAGCTCATTTCCTGGCAGAAAATAACGTCGTTTTATGTCGTGTCGTTGTACTTAAAAGAGTAAAGAGGGTAGGAAATATGATGTATAATGAGACAAGATTTGAATTAACTTATTGTTTTTGATTTTTAATGTGAACTACGTATTAAAAAGGTAAAAAAGTAGATCGACGAGAAGGTATTTATTGTTTTTTTTGGATGAGTTGATAGTATAGATATGATTGGAGATGTTGGAAAGTATCAATCGAAGGGAGGTATTGAGTTTGAATCATGCAGTCATCGATTATTTCCGGGATGGTCGAAACAAGAGTGTTTTTTTTCTTGGAAGGCCGAAAACCATTTCTTTGAATTCGTTGGCCTATGGTAGGGCCAGTAGAGATGGTTATTATGAAAGCGTTGTATTTTAAAAATTCTGATAAGAAAGACTGCATGCTCGTTTCATTTGATATAGGTTTTTTTTTTTTTCTTTTGGTAGGAGAATAAAGAAAAATAATACAACGTATGCGAAACATTCTTCTAACTCTTAGGTGATGTCTCAGACCTGCCTTCGCCTTATATTGATCATCGTGAATGCAAGATAGAAAGAAACTAAAGTAAGCTCGTGTACACGATGTGTAGCTCTAAAATGTTAGTACCAATTCGTCCTTGAAATAACTCATAACGACATCTCGGCAGTATTATAATATACTGTTCGGGCCATAACGAATCTGGTAGTATTTCTGGTTTGTCAGGTGCGTAAATGTCTTGACTTTGGAGGCAGCGAAATGAAGAAGAAAGAGGTGACTCGATCAGTGATGAGCACTGCGTGAAGGTGGGTTAAAAATTTTTTCTTCGCCATGGCAGATTCTATGTAATATGAAAATGTATGCACTGTAGTTGGTAGTCGTATATTATGCTTTGATATCTCGTACCATACGAGATGCGATGCGATGAAATTGACGAAATGGCGGAAATTTTGAGCAAGAGCGGAAGCTCGATTCGAGATTATTCGAGTATCGTAGAGAATTTTTTTTATTTTTAGATATTATACGAGTACGTCATACTTAGATTATCAGCAAACGAGTTGAAAATTGGATTGGTTGTTTTTTTTTTTTGTTCATCCAACGATGGTGCAGAACGTAGCCAGTTCGAAAGAGTTTTAGGTATTTTTTTCCCCTTTCTGGTGTAATCAAACAATTGACGAGCTTTACAATGCTACTCGACAACTGTGTCATGACTCAGTGACATATTTGCGTTTGCATTTGTAACGGAAGACGGTGATTAGATAGTGTTTACGTGTATAATAAGTTTTTTGTAGTAGTAGGTAGTAATAGTAGTATTAGTACAATGAATTTTCCGAAATAACCTCGACCTTGCGGTTCGTTTAATTTTTCAAGCGATTTATACGAAACTCTAGCCGAAGTATTGGAAAAGTGTATTGTCGTAGAATTCTTTTATAGGATGTCTTAACACCTACATATTTGGGTTTAGGAAGGAAAAAACTCTAACTTGGTAGGTGAAATTGTGACGTGAAGGTTTTGCCCTTTTCTCCTGTTGGCGATAGTAAGACGATAATTTTTGAACCATCCAGTCTTTTTTCCTATTATTTTTAATCGAACTTTTTTGGGAAAACTATACATTTGCAATTTTAGGTAAAGTAGAAAAATAATACTTGCAATCCGTTTTATGCTTCAAAGGAGTCCAAAAAAATTAATTTTATAATTTTGAATACTTACTTTTTTTGGTTTTACATGAAACTACTCAGCTGTGGTTTGATCACTTTCACTCGGCAGGCAGATTTGAATATTGAGCTTAGCTTCAAGGTAGACTGAAGAATTAAGATTAGATAAGACCTAAGGATACAAATCAGGAATAATGATTCAAGTTTGTATAATGAAGGAAAAGAGGTAAAAATTGGCTGAAATTGTGATGGTTTTTAAATTAATCAGCGTCACTTTGAAGAGTCGTATGTATGGAATTAAGGATGTAGAGAGGCGAGTGTGTCTTTTATCTTCGTCTATAATCAGTTTAAATTATTTGAAGAAGATAAAATTCTGATTTTCAAGTGTTACGTGAATTAATTTTTTTCAGTGTAACTGACTTACCCCCGGAGAAATTTGCAACTTTTTCAACAGTAGCCCCCACTCACTTTGGGGAAGTAGGTCTTATTTTACATTGTTGTGCAGAGAGGTGCTATGTGAATGAACTACAACTAAAAGCGAATGGATCAGATTTTTTAAAATTACTCATATCAATGAAAAATTTTTAGAGATGACTTATTCCGGCACGCTATATTTCCCTTCCCCCCTCCCCACGACTACTCAAGAAAAAAAACAAGGAAATAAAATGTTCATCTTTTAATGCTCTACAACTTTTATTCCATCATTTTTTTTTTTCGTATTTGCATTACTTGGAGAAGTAAATTCTGAAAAACCAAAATTTGCATCCCCTCTTTTACCCCCCGCCCCAAAATAAGTGGAAGAAAAATATGAACGAATTTTATAAGGATATTTCGGAATATTGAAATGTATATGTACTTTCCAGTACCTTTATACAAAATTACCATTTTCGTGAATTTTTATCGGCTTTTGGCTACAATCTTTCGGCTTTCCCATTTTGGCTTTCATCTTGTTCTAGTTGTTGCACCATCCAAACGATTCGAGTTAAATTTAGGTTTCATCATAGACGGAAATAGGTCAAAATTTAGAGGGGGGAGGGGGGAGCTTCAGCACTACACGTTCATTTCTTTAAAAAAAAGCATTGTTTCTCAGCGCTTTTTCAGCCACATCTAAGACCCTTACTAAATCTACGTATCAAATTTCAACTTCCTTGCCTAATTGGAGAGGGTGAAAGAGAGAGGCGAGGAACGAACTCAAAAAAATAAGAAAATCGGTCGAAAAACTACATTTTTGGGTCTGTAAATAAAACGGGGTAAAGGACCTAAAAATTGTAACCCCCGAAGAACACATCAACGGCCAATGCTAAATCAACATAGCAAATTTCTTCGTTCTAGCCCAATTTATAGGTTAGATAGGGGAGCAGGGAAGCAACAGCCATTTTTCAAGGTCAAAAAAACAAAAAATCCCTCACATCTCCCCTCCAAATTGATCTACGTGGCTGATTTTTGGATATGTTCTGTAACTTTGGATTGTCTATCGATTGACACGAAAAAGAATAACTTTTTCAATTTTAGCCCCTCAGCACCCTTCCCCTCAAATTTGGACACCACTGAATTTTGACCCGAGGTCATCTCCACTACGGAATATCAAGTGGCCCAACAATTGAAGCCTAATGCCCAAATTTGATTGATTTTGGTCAGTATGGAGCTAAGCAAGTAATTTCTTAGTTTCGTAGGAGGAAAAAATAAAAATAAATATTTATCTGACATGGCCAAAAATGGTCGTAATGGTCTTCTACTTCTAGGACCTCAAAATCGATTTTGTTGATATTCCTCCCTTCATCTGCCGGTAGTTTGGTTTTCATTGACAATATGACGTAGAATATCAAGCTAAAAAAGGGCAACGTTTTATCGTTGATGCACGTAGTATTGCCCTAACGAAGCTAGGATCTCTTGGTGGCCTTTGTCGAAGGTACTATGTGGTGAAAAAATTAGCCTCTAAACGCGTTTAGAAGTCGAGTTATTTCCTTTTTTGAATTAATTTCGCAGAGTTATTTGTCAATTTTTTGATATTCCGCATCCCTATAACTCCCCCCTCCCTATGAAGCTTAGGGGCTAAAATTTTTGAATGCTTTATACCGCTGTGAAACAATTTTTTCATTTGGTGTGTATCACTTGGGGTAGCTGGCTCCCTTATTAGCTAGTTTAAGTTTCAAAAAAATGCAGTTCCTCTTAGAATAATTTTATCAGTATAGAAATGGAGGTTGATGCAGTGTGAGAGGATTGAAATCTAAGGTGTGAGGTTGATGGGTGAAATTGTAGTTATATTGTCCATGGTATTAAACTAGACAATATTCAACAAAAAAAAAAAAAAAAACAACAAAAAAACAAAAACTGATAAAGGAATTATTTAGATCAGTAATTAGATGTTTAACGAACGAAAGAAATAGTTTTCGATGCCTGCAAGACTTCTAATAGCATATGATTATTTTTTCGAGTTTTCAACTCAGTTATGGGCCCCGTATAAGTTCTTCTCAAGTTTTCGAAGTCCATTTCAAGGTTATATTTATATTCGGAAAAATCTGAGAAAATTTTCACAAAACTTTTCCTACGTACCTGCGCTTTTATACTAAATTTGAAAAAAATCCAACGAAAACTCGCGCTCAAAAAAAATCTATGTGAAAACCGTCTAATGAGCCGTTGAAAAATTTCAAATTTTGTAACCTCTGGGAAAATGGCTATACTTAGCCTATTTGTAGCCTTTGTAAATGAGGATTTTTTATCGATAAATCAGTGATAAGTTTTTTCGATTATTTTCACAGCTCTCGTTACAATTTTATACATATTTTTTCACGAAAGTAAAATCATGCTGTGAAGGCATCGCAGTGCGAAGCCTCTGTTAGTTTTGTCGAATTTTTACTGGTATCTGAGATTGCTCCAATGACTTTTTTGACTTCTGAAAGTGTTCTAAAGTGGAGTTTCATGAATTACGATAAAACTATTTTCAACGTCACTCGTCCTACAGGTGTGAAAGAAATTAACATTAATGAAAATCGCATTCAGTTTCGCGTGGTTTTAATTTCGTTTAAAAAGCTTATCTAAACTTGACCCCGGTACCACTATCTAGCAAAGTACTTAGCATTAGTTTATGGGTTGTTCTGTCTTGGAATATTTACCATTCGTGTCAGTATAGATTTACGTGAAGAGTGGCGAAAAATCACCAACGATAAATTAAATAGGTAGTAGAGAATATAAAAATTTATCTCTGATAAGCACCAATTCCTCTTCACTGATGGGTCTAAAAACTCAGATCTGACGGGCTGTGCCTTTGTTCATGAAGATGACCGCATTCTCTGCCCTCTCCCTCC